>SNQJ01S0021938.1:19017-40535 GCA_010110895.2 Picea sitchensis
ATCTGTTGCACACTGCAGCATACCTCCATCTTCCTGATCCAATTATCAAGTTTTTCTGCATTTACTTCACCATCATATATGGGCAACTCAAATTTTACATCAAGTTTTAACAATGGCATTTCATGTTTATTTTTATGCACATTTTTCTTTTCACTAGATTTAGAACTTGAACTTGAAGAAGAAGGAGAAGAAGGAGGTGTTGATGGAGGTGAAGGAGGAATCTGAGGCTCGTCCTCTTCCTCTTCACTTTTTCCTTTTGAAGAATTACCCAAAACTGGACGCTTCCATTCCAAGTAATCTTCGTACAAAACTTGCACCATCTCCGACATGGCAAAGAATATTTTCCGGAAATCTTTCTCATCTTGAGAAATCCCTTCTTCCGATGCCATCTTCTCGCTGTGAGAAGCTCTTTTTCTCAAGCCAATTAATGGATTCTCTGCAACAAGCTCGCCTTCACCACGCTGTAGCTTTTCCCTGGTTAACATGCAAACTCAAATCCAAACGTCAACTAGCTCTGATACCACTTGATCCGTCAGGATTTTTCGAATGACTTATGGTTGAGTTTTTATTTTAATTGCATGCATTAATTGACCATTGGGAAACTTAACGAAAGAATGAGAAAAGAATGGGAATTATACATCCATTAACATATTTGCAGATATGAAATGCAATGAAAAACAACAAAACCATAATACACAGGTTGATAATGGAGTTCGGCACAATTTTGCCTACGTCTCTGGGCCTTTTCTCTGTGGGGGAGGCTTCTTTATTTTTGTTTGAAAGATCAATAGTACATCTTCACAATGCTGAATGGTCTCAAGACTGATCTGGTCATGTTCGCCCAGATCTCTAGAACCATGCACAAAAAATGACACCCAAAACAGATGTCTGGAGCTCTCAGAAACGGTCTGACAACATCTCCTCCTCAACGGCTTCCCTGCCTTAAACTGGCTTTGACTTGGCTTCTCCTCGGCATCTCTTCTTGGAATGCTCTCCAAAAGCTGTTCCCATGGCGTCAAACTGGCCTTGGTTAAATAGTTGGGAAAGTAGTTTCCCATCTCCAACTTCCTCCAAGAAGTTAGGCTCAAAAACCACCCAATAACTCCCAATTACATTAAAAATGGCTTAATTAACATTAAAAACCCAAAAGTGGTTATAAAACCCACTTTTAACCATATAATAGTTATATAACCGGGCTTAGCCCTCTCCCCTGGGCATGCACACCTTTTTTTATGGTCACATGGGCTTCATGTGGCCACGCGCTAGCCCTTGGGCTATGCGCGGGCCACCCCTGCTAGCTCCAACAATCAGTCATATGGTAATTGCCCATAGGGCCACAGGTCTATCGTTGATAACTCCCCACACATATAACTAATATAACCCGCACCATGTAACGACTATAACCATAATAAAAACGTGCATGGAAACGGGTTAATATTCCCGCGCATATAGCATAGTCACGGTTACATTTTTATAAACCCCGTGCTATAGTTTTTGCTCACATAGCATAGGTTAAAAACCATGGCTTTAAATACAACTTACCCCATGCGCATTTGAATCATATGCCAATTCCATGGGCTGGGTTATATGCAATGCAATGGAACCGCGGGTCGGGGCCAAGCCCCGGCCCGACCCCCTGGCGAAAAACACACCATTTAAACTCAAATATTCATTATCCCGTTTACGTAACAAGTACCAATTCGTGGTCTAGCGGTCGGAGGGCACTTGTGAAGGCGTAGCCGGTGAGGGAGGTCGCCGGTTCTAATCCGTTCGACTCCATATAATTTTATATAAACCAACAAACCAATCCTGGGGTGCCACGTGGAAGCCCTTCACTGGGCCACGTGGCACCTTAACCACCAACCAAACGATGACACATGTCGGCTTCTGATTGGTCCACGGGCCTTGCCACTTGTCAAGTCGTACTGCCATGTCACTTCACCACATCAGCTTCTGTACTGTCTAGTCACCTTGCCATGTCACTTGTCATACGATGCTGACGTCATCTGCCACGTATGTTGTTGACGTCATCCCGTGCCACGTGTCACCCTTCCAGTGGTGACACGTGTCACTTCGGGATTGGTCCAACCATACGCCCAAAACACCAAATCTGTCTGCACGTGTCACTGCCTGATATTGCCACGTGTCCTGTATAGACCCGCCATGTGTCCTATACAGACTGACACGTGTCCAGTACGGACTGTACGGACAGGGGAAGTCAGCATCCAAAAATTTTGCTTGTTTGGCTTGGCGGACATAATGCTATATCTTCTCCATACGGACTCCGTTTGACAAAATAAATATACCACCAGAATTATAAAGACGAGACGGACGCAATGGCACAGGTTTCGTCGGATTCCGAGCACTTTCATTTTTGAGCATTTTTCATGCCCTGCCAGGCTTCTGAATCCGATTTCGGACACCAGGACCTTCTTACGCTCTCGGCCCGAAGAACTTCACAGTTCTTCCGATCCCTTATTGGGACCTCGCAATACCCACAGAACTCTCTTCCTGCGATCTCCCCTTTACCTTATCGGGAAATCGGGTTTCACGTTATCGCGAAACTCGCGGGCACGTTCCTCGTGCTATACAAAACCCCGAAAACCGATGAATAGTTACCAAGGCTTCCTTTACTCTTGTCAGGATTTTACCCGTCGGGAAATAGGAACTCACGCAGTTGTGAGTCACTGTTCCCACAAATATCTGATCCCCGTGCTTTGATGCCACCTGTCCTCCACTCAGTTTCTTTGACTGTGGGACCGTCGCGTTTCAGGATTTCATGATTTCTCCGGTCGTGTGAATCTTGTTACCGAGAATCCTGAACTGTCGATCCCCGATGCACGTGTGACCTCTCCTTGCCACGTCTCCACTTACTTCCCCCTCTGTCGGTTGTCGCGAAATTGCGATTTCTATAGCAGCGATTCCGTTGTGTTCGGGAAACCCGAAATTCTGAACCCCGACTCTCCGGGATCTCGCGCCACGTGTCCCTGCTGTGATTAACGGTTCTGATCCTCTCGGGAAATCACAGATCGCGATTTCAATATGCTTGATCCTCTTTTCTCTGAAAACTCTGATTCTCTGATGATCAGAGTTTCGATGACTCCCTGTCTCCTTTCCTGTATGCTAAGGCTTATCCCAGCCGCAACTTCCCAGATCTGACGGCTGACGAGATTTCGCTGTTGGCCTTGACAAATCCTAACCGTCGATTATTCTCCTCGAAGATTTCTTGGGAACGGCTAAGTGTTCCTTCCAGAACCACTTTGTCCTTCAAAGCCTGTGATTGTAGCTCCTGTTCGAACCTTCCTCCTCATAAAACTCCTTCATCAAAATCATGAAGGTGCTATACCTCCTGAACTTATTCCACTCTAATTTCTTCGAAGGTATTTGTGTACACTCCTTGCGGAAATCATTTAATAACTTCCCAAGTGTTGAATCCTTCTGACCCTGTGCCCTTCTGCAATAGCAGTCTTCAAGTCCCTTTTCTCAGGTTCACAACTGAGACTTCTTCTTCAGCCTGCGCACTCCTTGCACGACTTCAACAATCCAAATCAATTTCTGGCGAATGAGAACAAAATTAACTTACTGAGCCTTTATCAACGCACTCCTTGTGGATGAATTCGACTGCACACCTTGCAATAATCTCTTGGCTCAGATAGAGAAACAGTTGAAACTCATTCTCTCTCAGACTTCAGTTAAAAACCTAAAATCACATGCACAGCATATACAAATCAAATGCATATCCAGAAAAACAAACATTCATGAGCACATAAACAACATACACAGAGAAACAACACCAACCATGAAATTGAATCAGAACTGTCTTCTATTAATTCAATAACATCTGTACATGGGTGTTCTTCACAATTTCTCTGCTTGCTCTTTTCTTCTGAATGCTTCTTAATAATTTTACAATGTACAAGTGAGGGTGTCTATATCTGTTTTCCCTCTCGAAATCAGAAACTGTCTAATCTAGAAATAAATCCTATCTACCTGCATTAAATCTATTTAAATGCCTCTTATCTAATTCAGACAAGAGCGTATGGCTCAAGGTCTGATACAACATACAAAAGGTGCTTTCATAAATGCATCATTTATACATTGGCGCATCCTCTTAGATGAAAATTCAAAAACTTTATGTTGGCTTGTCCAGCTGTTCATTGCCTTCCATGCTGGCTTGCTTGTCGTGGGCGATGCTCCTGCATCATACTCCTCGGCTTGAAAATATTTCATGGGCTCCTGTCCATGAGCTCCTACATGGTCTGTCCATGCCTTTGAATCACTGGTTCTGTCTCCCAGCTGGCATCCTCCGCTGGCTGATTCTTCCATTTGACCAGGTACTCATAGTATTATTTCCTCCTGGTCTTTTTACCTACCCGTTTGTCCAGTATACGCTCCATCTATGGCTTCTCTGCAATCGACATCTGTTTCCGCCACTAGACTTCTGGTTGCTCATTATTTCCAGCTCCTGCTTACTCAACTTTATATGGATATAAGTCTGAGATATTGAATGTCGGAGATATTCCGATGTCATCCGACAATTCAATCTCATAAGCATTTTCGCCCAGTTTCTTTAGGACTCTGCATGGCCCAATTTTCTTCATCTTTAACTTGTTGTATGTTCTCCTTGGGAACCTTTCCTTCCTCAGGTGTGCCAGAACTAGATCACCAACTTCAAATTGAAGTTGTCTTCGATGCTGATCCGCTCTGCGTTTGTACTCCTGATTTGAATCAACCAGTCGTCGCTGCACCTTACCGTGAAGTTCCTTCATTGCCTCTACGAATTCTTCAGCGCTTGTGCTGCTATTAGCAGTCTTCTCTAACTCCCTGAGTTCATATACTCCTCTCAGCTGCCTATCGTATACAATCTCAAATGGAATTTTACCTGTGCTCCTATTCACTAAATCATTATATGTGAACTCTGCCTGTGGAAATACATTGTCCCAACTGCTATGGTGCTCTGTCACCAAGATTCTTAGAAAGTCTCCCAGACTTCTATTGACCACTTCTATCTGTCCATCTGTCTATGGATCATAGGAAGAATTGAACATTAAGTTAGTTCCCATTTTCTTCGAGAGTGTCCTCCGGAAATGTCCAATGAACTTTGTATCCCTGTTCGAAACTATGCTTTTCGGCAGTCCATGAAGTCGAATGACCTCCTTGAAGAAAAAATTTGCGATGTGGGTCACATCGCTGGTCTTCTAGCATGGGATAAAATGTGCCATCTTTGTAAACCTGTCCACGACCTCCTTGAAGAAAAAATTTGCGATGTGGGTCACATCGCTGGTCTTCTAGCATGGGATAAAATGTGCCATCTTTGTAAACCTCTCCACAACTACAAAGATGGAATCAACACCTCTTTGTGTCCTCGACAATCCTAGGATGAAATCCATGCTAATCGCCTCCCATGGCCTTTCTGGTATGGGCAATGGTTGGTAAAGACCTGCATTATGCTTTCTGCCCTTAGAATGTTGGCAAATTCTGCATATGTCAACAAACCTCTTGACTTCTGCTCGCATCCCTGGCCAAAAATATGACTCGTTCAACTTCGCGAATGTTTTATCATGACCGAAATGTCCGGCCAATCCACCACTGTGCTTCTCTTTCAACAAGTTCTCCCTGATGGAGCAATTTGGAATGCACAGTTGATTGCCTCTGAACAACAATCCCTCTTGGATCATATAGTCTATCTAAGAACTCCAATCTCTAAGAACTGGATTCTCAGCTGCTTCATACGCTTCTCCGAAATCTGCATCTCCAACATACATGTCCCTAAGGTTTTCAAAGCCCAATGTTTTGACTCGGAACTCCTACAGAAACAAACATTTCCTGCTCAAAGCATCAACCACTTTTTTAGCAGTCCCTGAAATGTGTTTAATTACAAATGTAAAATTCTGCATATACTCCACCCATTTTGCATGTTTCTGATTCAACTTCTCTTGTTGACTCACAAACTTCAATGCATTATTATCACTGTACAATACAAATTCCTTCGGGATCAAATAACACCTCCACTTTTTCAGTGCCTGTATGATAGCATAAAATTCTTTATCATATGTGGAGTATTTTAGTTTCACTTCATCCAGCTTCTCACTGAAATAGGCAATTGGTCTGTCATCTTGACTCAAGACTGCTCCTATGGCGTATCTGCTTGCATCACACTTCACCTGAAATGTCTTCTTGAAATCAGGCAACACCAACACTGGTCGTTCTGTGATCTTCCGCTTCAACAGATTGAAGCTTTTCTCAGCCTCTGCTATCCAATGAAAAGGCTTATGTCGCTTCTTCACTGTATCCATCATCGCTGCGCTAATTCCACTGAAATTTCTATTGAACATTTGGTAGAAACTAGCCAAACCATGGAAAATCCTCACCTCAAAAACATTTATGGGTGATGGCCAATTTTTTATCACTTCCACCTTACTTGGATCCATTTTTAATTCATTCTCTGAAATGACAAACCCCAAGTAAATGAGATCTGTCTTCATAAACGAGGACTTCTTCATATTAATCAACAACTTCTCCTGTTGTAGCTTTCTCATCACAATGGCCAAATGTCTCAAATGTTCATCCTTCATCTTGCTGAAAATCAGTATATCGTCCAGATATACAACTACAAATTTCTCGATGAACTCCTTCAAGATTTCGTTCATTAGCCTCATGAATGTGCTAGGTGCATTTGTCAAACCAAATGGCATGACTAACCATTCGTACAATCCTTTGTTGGTCTTGAATGTTGTTTTCCATTCGTCGCCTTCTCTCATGCGAATCTGGTGATATCCGCTCTTCAGATCAATCTTTGAAAAATAATTCACCCCGCTCAGGAAATCCATCAGATCATCCATTCTCGGTAGTGGAAATCTGTACCTGATGGTTATTTTATTAATCTCCCTTGAGTAGGTGCACATCCTCTAGCCTCCGTCTTTCTTCGGACTGAGAACTGTCGGAACAACACATCGAATCAAACTTTCTCTAACTAATCCTTTGTCCAACAAATCCTGGACCTGCTTCTTGACCTCCTCATTTTCTTGTGGTGTCAATCTGTACACAACCTTGTTCGGTAAACTGGCTCCTGGTATGAGATAAATGTGATGACTCACACTCCTCCTTGGTGGCAATGAATGAGGTAATTCGTCCATGATGATGTCAGTGAAATCCTCCAGCAGTTCCTGAATCTCATCTGGTAAGTCGTCCACTCTTGTGCTAGTCAGAACAATCCTTGGCTTTCTGACAACAAAGAATTGTGGATCTTCCTTCTTCTCCATCTCTGTAAGAAGCTCCTTCCCACTCATGAGAAGTATTGTGTTGTTTACTTCCGGCTTTACCTCGTTATCCTTTATCAGAAGCAACATATGGGTTCTCCCATTTTTCTCCAGGGTATATGTGTTCATTCTCCCATCATGAACTACATTTTTGTCATATTTCCATGGTCTACCCAACAATAAATGGCATACATCCATGGCAATAACATCAAACAAAATATTATCATTATACCCACCTATTTTGAATTCAACCAAGCACTGTTTAGTAACACTTACCTGGTGTCCCTTATGTAGCCATGAAACTTTGTATGGACTGGGATGATCAGTCGTCTCCAGTTCTAATTTCTCCACCATCTCGGTTGAAACGGGATTGTTGGTGCTACCACTGTCCACGATAACCTTGCACACCCTATCCTTGGTATTGCAAGCTATTCTAAACAGTCTGGTCCTTTGGACTGAATTTTCTACCTCCTTCTCAGCTGTCAAAAGGAATTTATGCATTCGAAGCGATCTTCCGCCTTCTGCATCTTCCATCTCAGCATCATGCTTCTGAGCTTCAGTGATGTGAGCTTCCCCGATGTCCTTCTTTTTCTCTGGACACTCAAATGACTTGTGCCCAATTTTCCCACATATGAAACATGTGATTACTCCACCTCGGCCTCTTCCTCTACCTCGAGTACGAGGAAAAGTGTTTGCATCAGCATAACCTCCACCCTTCTCTGTATGTTGCGCACTCTATTCAGCATGTGGTCCTCGCTGTGAGGTTCCACCTCTCTCAACCTTACCCTGAGGTTTCTTCCATTCCTCCTTGGGCTGCTGATATTTCTCCTGGGAAACTATCTTGCCTCTGGGTTGACTCCTGCCTCGCCCTCGCTAACATTTCTTATGGCTCAGCTTCTCTTCGGCTTTCAGAGCCATCTGATAAGCATACTCAACTGTTCGGGTAGTTGCCATACTTAATTCATCCTAAATGTCATACCTCAGACCATTCAGATATCTGGCCACCTTCTCCTCATCGCTCTCCCGATGACCTGCTTTGATGTTGAGCTTGTAAAACTCCTCGGTATACTCTTTTACCTTCATCAACTTCTGTCTCAGGTTCTGCATTCTCCTAAACAATGTGATTTGGTAATCCCTTGGGATGAACTTTGGTTTCATTTTCGCAATCATTCGATCCCAACTTTTGATCTTTTGCTTGCCTTTGGAATGCCTATCTGCTTGAAGCTCGTCCCACCATAATGCTGCATGTCCTTTCAGTTTAGTGACAACATGCCTTACCTTTTTATCCTCTTTGATATCTTCATAATCGAAGTAGGTGTCAAGAGCTCTAATCCAATCTAGCAACTCCTCTGCATCCAAATTTCCTTCATAGACTGGAATGTCCATCTTTGTCTTTGAACTCATCCTAGCAATGGATTTGATCAACCACTCGATCAATGCATCTTCTGCTATGACCTCTTCTTCATGTCCAGCTTCCTCTTCAACTTCAGAATCACTAAGATCCCCTCCACCAACTCCGCGTCTTTGAGCTATCTCCATCTCCTCGAGTCTTGCTCGGAGATCCCTCATCTGTCATTCCATCTTTGGATTTCCTGTCGGCCTACCTCTTCTCCTCACCTCCCTATCTTCTGGGTCATGTGACTACCTCTCTCTTCTGGGAGGCATGGTGAATTCTTCTTCCTTCTCTCTCTGTCTGAAGTATACAAATAGAAATTCGCTCTGATACCACTCTGACGCAAAGTGCACTCCTCAGAGCACGTCCGCCTCCACCAGGACCTTCTTACACTCTTGGCCCGAAGAACTTCATGGTTCTTCCGATCCCTTATCGGGACCTATCAATACCCAAAAAACTCTCTTCCTGCGATCTCTCCTTTGCCTTATCGGGAAATCGGGTTTCGTGTTATCGCGAAACTCGCGGGCATGTTCCTCGTGCTATACAAAACCCCGAAAATCGATGAATAGTTACCAAGGCTTCCTTTACTCTTGTCAGGATTTTACCCGTCAGGAAATTGGAACTCACGCGGTTGTGAGTCACTGATCCCACAAATATCCGATCCCCACACTTCGATGCCACCTATCCTCCACTCAGCTTCTTTAACTATGGGACCGTCACGTTTCGGGATTTCATGATTTCTCCGGTCGTGTGAATCTTGTTACCAAGAATCCTGAACTGTCGATCCCCGATGCACGTGTGACCTCTCCTTGCCACGTCTCTGCTTCCTTCTCCCTCTGTCGGTTGTCGTGAAATCACGATTTCTATAGCAGCGATTCTGTTGTGTTCGGGAAACCCGAAATGTCGAACCCCAACTCTCCGGGATCTCGCACCACGTGTCCCTACTGTGATTAACGGTTCCGATCCTCTCGGGAAATCGTGGATCACGATTTCAATATGCTCGATCCTCTTGTCTCCAGAAACTTCGATGATCCGAGTTCCGATGACTCCCTGTATCCTTCCCTGTATGCTAAGGCTTATCCCAGCCGCAACTTCCTAGATCTGATGGCTAACGGGATTTCATTGTTGGCCTCGGCAAATCCTGACCATCGATTATTATCCTCGAAGATTTCTTGGGAACGACTAAGTGTTCCTTCCAGAACCACTTTGTCTTTCAAAGCCTGTGATTGTAGCTCCTGTTCGAACCTTCCTCCTCATAAAACTCCTTCAACAAAATCACGAAGGTGCTATACCTCCTGAACTTCTTCCACTCTAATTTCTTCAGAGGTATTTGCGTGCACTCCTTGCGGCAATCATTTAATAACTTCCCAAGTATTGAATCCTTCTGACCCTGTGCACTTATGCAGTAGCAGTCTTCAAGTCCCTTTTCTCAGGTTCACAACTGAGACTTCTTCTTCAGCCTATGCACTCCTTGCATGGCTTCAACAATCCAAATCAATTTCTGGCGAATGAGAACAAAGTTAACTTACTGAGCCTTCATCAACGCACTCCTTGCGGATGAATTCGATTGCACACCTTGCAGGAATCTCTTGGCTCAGATAGAGAAACAATTGAAACTCATTCTCTCTCAGACTTCAGTTAAAAACCTGAAATCACATGCACATCATATACAAAGAAAATGCATATCCATAAAAACAAACATTCATGAGCACATAAACAACATACACAGAGAAACAACACCAACCATGAAATTGAATCAGAACTGTCTTCTATTAATTCAATAACATTTGTACATGGGTGTTCTTCACAATTTCTCTGCTTGCTCTTTTCTTCTGAATGCTTCTGAATAATGTTACAATGTACAAGTGAGGGTGTCTATATGTGTTTTCCCTCTCGAAATTAGAAACTGTCTAATCTAGAAATAAATCCTATCTACCTGCATTAAATATATTTAAATGCCTCTTATCTAATTCATACAAGAGTGTATGGCTCGAGGTCTGATACAACATACAAAAGGTGCTTTCATAAATGCTTCATTTATACATTGGCGCATCCTCTTGGATGAAAATTCAAAAAATTTATGCTGGCTTGTCTAGCTGTTCATTGCCTTCCATGTTGGTTCGCTTGTAGTGGGCGATGCTCCTGCATCACCCATCGTGGGAGGTACTTGTTGTAGTTGTTGGCATTGTTCGTTGTAGTCATTTGGGCACTTTGGTTGAACGCCTTCATGCATTTCTTTACGCACCTCCAAGGTCTTAAAGTTAACTAGTTGTCAAGGCCGTCATGTCAAGAGGGGATATATCCCTTAACTTTTAGGTGTGGTCTTGTTGTGTCAGGCCGGTAGCATTCCTCCTTGTTTTCCTATGCATGTTTCATCTAGTTTCCCTTGTGCCATTCTATGGTGTCTTAGTTGTTTTTTCTTGTTCTCTTGGTGTAGTGCTCACCATCAGCTGGGTTTTCTAGCTGTAATCGTCATTGTCATCCTGTTTTAAAAAAAAAAAAAAAAAATTGTGTTGTTGTTTTATGTGTAGACATAATGAAAGGGATTGTTACATATGGTATCAGAGTGGGTTAAACCTTGCGTTTATGGATCACCAGGATTTCCATTGCATTAAACCCATGATTATTAACCCTTGTGTTAATTAAAAACCTTAATGTGTCCTTGTAGAGATCGCATTTAGAGGACGCCCCTAAGGGTCCACAATGTGCAATAGTTAGTACCATTAGCATCCTTCGAGATCTCGAGAGAGATGAGTTCTACTATCCATGAGTGTCACGGATGGTGGTGTTGTCAAATCATAGTTGTAGTGTAAGGCGTGTGCTTCACACTTCACGTTTATGACCTCCAGCATGAAGGTCCACATGGTTGTCTTTCCACTAAACGGGAGCGCTCTTTTATGGCGGAAGACTCTCCTGCCCCTTTTGAACTTGGCCATCGGTGACGTGTCATGGGAACTATTATAGGGACGGTTCTAGGAGAGGTATGTTTCTAAGGAATTCATTGAGTGTCAACTCAATGAGTTCGATGCCTTGTGACGAGATAGCTGCACGGTGCCCGAGTGCGAGGCCCATTTTAGAGTGTTGGGTAAGCTCCGCATCTTTTCCAAGAAACTTAAGGTCAAGGAGTTCGAGTTTTGCCTTATTGTTAGAATTAATTTTTTACTATGAGTACCAGGAATACTGGACCAAGTAAAGTGTGTTGGATTGTGGGGTTCCACATTACCAACATTCCTGCCCAGAGGAAAGGGCCGAAATTTCTGGATCAGTCGGACCCACTACCATCAGATTTTTGGGAAAAGCCCATTGGATTCATGTAGAGGTGCATAACCGCCAAGCAGAGAATCAATCGACTATGCTCGAGATGATATGTACTATCGCTGACCAGACCCTTAGTACTTTGAGACATCCCGATACTACCGAGAGTTTCATTTCCAGTGCAGTGCTAAAAGGATTAAGATAGAGGCAATCAAACCGGATGAGTTTAGCTTCATAGAGATGGCCTCAGGAGCCAAAAAAAAGGTTGGAGGAAAGGTTACGGGTTGTATCCTTAACCTGGGAGAGTTTGTCACAAGGGCCAACCTGTATGTCATGATATTAGGATCTTATGATGTTGTAATGGTATGGACTAGTAGTAATCGCATGAGGTGATACCCAACTATAAGACAAAATGGTTAATATGGGTCGATGACAAAGGGTAGATACATGTGATTGTAGGACTTAACCAGGGAGTTTTCCTGAGGTTCATCTCTTCCTTACAGCTATGGAAGAGCATGCACAAGGGGTGCAAGATTTATGCGATCCTTGCGTTAAATGAGAAGTGATTAGCGGAAGGTTTAGAACACCTTCCAGTGGCGAGAGATTTTTCAGATGTATTTTTAGAGGAGTTACCTGGGATGCTGCCATAGAGGGAATTGGAGTTTACTATAGACCTAAAACCGGGAACAAAAATGATAGCTAGAACGCCTTATCAAATGTCAACACCGTAGTTACAGGAGTTGAGAATGCAATGGAAGGAGTTGTTTGACCTGGGGTTGATACATCCTAGTGTGTCACCGTGGGGTGAACCTATTATTTTCATATGAAAGAAGGATGGGTCATGGAGGCTCTGCATTGACTACCATCAATTGAACAAGGTGACGATCAGGAATCAATATCCATTGCCGAGAATTGATGATATGTTCGATCAAATGAAGGGAGCAATGGTGTTCTCAAATATCAACTTGTAATCAGGATACCAGCAGTTATGAATTAAGGAAGATGACGTCCCTAAGACCGTCCTTAAGACGAGGTTTGGACATTACAAGTTTACTGTTTTACTGTTGGGACTGACAAACACCCTAGGGGTATTTATGAGTTTGATGAATGGGGTGTTTCGCGAGGACTTTGACAAGTTTATCCTAGTATTCATTGACGATATTTTGATCTACTCTTGGATGACGGAGGAGCATGACGAGCACTTGTTCCTAGTACTACAGTTTCTTTGAGAGCACAATCTGTATGGGAATTTGTCCAAATGTTGTTTTATCAATCAAAGATTCACTACTTAGGGCATGTCATCTCTGAGGAAGGCATCGCCATGGATCCAACCAAGGTCAAGGCTATTATGGAATGGCCTACGCTGACGAAGGTCTCGAAAGTGCATAGCTTCATGGGTTTACTAGGATATTATCGACGGTTCGTTGATGGAATTTCAAAGATAGAAAATCCGATCACAGAGTTGCAGAAGAAGAAAAATAAATTTGTTTGGATGGAGAAATGTGCGATAGCATTTCAGAGGCTCAAGGAGTTGTTGACAACAAAACCGATACGAAAGATCCCTGACATGGACACGGACTTCTTGGTATGCACTGGAGCACGGGCGAGTGATCACTTACATTTCGAGGAAATTGAGAAGGCATGAGGAGAACTACATGACGCACAATTGGGGGTTGTTAGCCATCGTATGTGCCTTGAAGGTTTGGAGACACTACCTTATTGGACGAAAATTTGATCTAAAGATTGACCACTATGGACTACAACACATATTTACACAAACAACTTGAACGTGCGACAAAGACATTGGTCGGAATTTCTTAGTGAGTATGAATTTGAGATTACTTACATAAAAAGAACAGTGAATCGAGTGGCATATGCATTGAGTTAGAGACCACACATATTTTCGGTGCTGCCTCTTCAGACTAATCTGCATGAAAAGATTCTAAATTTACAACGTAATGCTGACTGGTATAAAGAGGTCGAGGGTTTTATCGGACAAAACACAATGATGGTACCATGATTTGAAGGATTTTTGTTTGATAACGATGGATTATTGAGGTTTAAATATCGGATCTATGTATCGCCAAACAACGATTTGAGGATGTTGATCCTAAGAGAGGCTCATAGACCAGTGTACATGGCTCACCCAGGAGTCACGAAGATGAGGGTAGACCTTAAACCCTTATTCTTATGGAAGGGAATGAAGGTAGACATGGTCAACTATTTGGCCAGATGTCTAGAATGTCAGCAGGTAAAGGCTTAACATAGACACCCAACATGATTACTACAACCACATGCTATTCCATAATCGAAATGGGAGGTTATTTCGATGGATTTTATCATTGGATTGCAACTGACGCCAAGGAGACATGACTCAATTTTTGTAGTAGTAGACACTCTGACGAAGAGTGCTCACTTTATTCCTGTGCATACAATGTATCAGGAACCTGACATAGCTAGAGTCTTCATCAGTGAGATTGTGAGGCTGCATGGTGTGCCTAAGAGGATTATATCCGATCGAGGATCGGTGTTTACTGGACGATTTTGGATGAGTTTCCAAGAGGCCTTGGGAACCCAACTTAACTTTAGTACTACGTATCACCCGGAGACTGACGGGAAGACCAAACAAATGAACCATATCTTGGAGGAAATGTTGCGCATGTACGTGATGGACCAACAAAAGCATTGGGAAGAATTCTTGCCACCAGTGGAGTTTGCTTACAACAACAGTTACCAGAGAACCATTAAGATGGAGCCTTTCGAGTTTCTTTATGGGCGACCATGTTGGATGCCCTTGAGTTGGGATTGGCTTGAGGATAGGGTCCTGGTGGGACCAGAAGTGATCCAAGAAATGGAAGAGAAACTGTAAACAATAAGACAAAGGATTAGAGAAGCACAGGATCAACAAAAGAGTTATGTCGATGTGCACTGAGTTACAAGGTCGACAATCGAGTCTTCTTGCAAGTTAAACTACATAAGAGTTCAATCAAGTTTGGGAAGGGAGCTAAAACTCTCTCCTAGGTTCGTGGGACCTTTCGAGATTGTGGAGAGAAAGGGGCCCGTGGCCTATCGACTAGCCTTGCCTGATTCTTTGAGGCATGTGCATGATGCTTTTCATGTATCTATTTTGAGACATTATATTAGTGATCCTAGACATGTTATTGACATGAGTTCCTTGTAGGTGACGAACGAGGGGGCGCTCACAGCTAAGCCGATCTGCATCTTGGATCATCGAGTTCGACAGCTACAACGTCGAACGATAGAGAAGGTCAAGATCTAGTGGGACAACTATACTCCACACTCAGTGACCTAGGAGGATGCATATGATATGCGCCAACAGTTTCTATTTTTGTTGGATAGATAGACATATGATAATGTGATACAATTTTTTTCAGCATTTATACTGTGAAACATCGGGACGAAGTTTAGACCAAGAGGGGGTGTATGTAACATCCCTCTCTAGCGCACTGAGCAAACTTATTCTTTGAGGACACTTGCTCGCAAGTGATCCAGATTATTATGCTATTAAAACTTTTGATTTTGATTATGAGACGTTATGGGTTGATGACATGTTTTTTTACTGCATTGACATAGACAGGTGCTATTGACTTGGTTTACTAAGTGTTCAGGATTTTGGACCTCAAGGATGCAGAGGCATCGATGGAACCCCTTGGACTCCAGATCGAGTCAGGGAGTGTTCCATTGGGGTTTGATTGTTTTACTATGATATTAGTGCATCTGACTAAATGATATGATATGGATATGTTCTAACATGATTTGTTGATGATGCAGGCTGATGATATCTTGTCGACCAGACTCACATACAGAGTAAAGGGATCACGCATGACTACCAGATATGTTGAGGGAGAGGTGTGGACAATAGTTCTACCATAGCCTACTAGCACTCCCTCCATGGCTTGAACTGTAGGTTAACGATTACCTAGTTCAAGTGGACCCACAATGCCATGCGGGCAGACTGCGACAATCACTCACACTAATTCTAAGGGGTGCGCACTAAGGCGAGGGCCTTATTCCTTAGAGGCCATTAGTCTCCCACAAGTTCACCTGGCAGAGTATTGACTCCAGGGGTTTTTGATTTCTACCAAGTCAGTCGAGAGGTGAGTGGCACCCTTGGAGCACGTAGTGCGTCCTGAAGGGCACGTTCCACAAGGGAAACATATTAAGGCGAGTGGCACCCTTGGAGCACCTAGTGCATCCTGAAGGGCACATTGATTTTTTGATAATGGAGGAATGAACCTAGATGGCCTTAGGACAAATAACATGTTAATAAATTTTTAAAACAAATTCCTTAATTAAATGTCGCCCTGTACGAAAATTTAAGGTTTAAGTCTAAACTATGTTAGTGGTAAAATTTTATCTCTCTATAAAAAAAGATAACAATAATAATAATAAAATAAAAACCAAATAAATAATCTTTAGGATCTTAGTTAAATCTTGTAACATGAAGGGAATAAGAAATTAAATTATTCACAAAAAATAATAATAAATCTATCGGAGTAAAATTTAAAAGAAAAAGGGGGGGATTTAATGGATGTATTAATTTCATAATTTTAAAATATTAATTAAATGAGAAAAGGGAAAAAGGGTTAATTTTCACACCTGCCTTTTTGAGTTCTAAGTAAAAAGGGGAAAGAGGAAAAAAAAAAAAAAATAGGAAACTAGGAACATAAAAAGGGAAAAGGGGGAACTTAAGGGAATTTTTATCCTGCTTGACAATATAAGTTTTTGACATTGACAATGTGTAGATCGAAATGAGTGTTAAAAATATGAGGATTCCTGAGCTGATGTTGAAGTTGAACTTGCAATTAATGTATTGTATTGTAATTAATGTATTTTATTTTATTACATGTATCTCTACCTGGTTATAGACCTTTATTCATATATGTCTATTAAGTTTGTCATGTCGACTTAATATAGGTTTTCCAAAATCGTTCATTAAGGTGAGATTGTTCCATTAAGTAGAGCTTGCCACATTTTTGCTTCCATGTTTAATTGTGATTTTGCATCCCATCCTTTAAAAGGATGATCCCACGTTCTTGAAGTTGTTCTACCAAATAGGTTACATTCAAATTCAATTTACTACAAGGCTCAATGGATTAGATTTTTAAACTTCGTTTAAAACATTTACTACTCAATTCCAATGAAAGCCTTGCCTTTTTAAATTATAGTTTTCTTCATTTATTGCTTGATTAATTAAATTTGTTAAACTATGCAAAGACCAGTTATAATCTAACATGAAGACCATTTGTTGACTGCGACTCTATCCTTAAATGATAGCTCTAGCCTCTAGCATTGCCTGTGAATTCGCCTGCTGCAGACGCTCACGATTTTATAAGAGTGCAATTTCAATACAATTTTATTGTGTGTTGACTGCGACTCCTTATCCTGAATGGCTATGACCAAATTGAACAACCTTACCTTTCTAGACAATATCTCTTTTAAAATAGCATTAAATTGCATTAATAACATAGATGTGGCTTCCATTATAGCCGCATAACAACAATTAACATTCACATTGAATGACACTCTTTTATTTGACTACAACCACTTATAGAATCAACCAATAATCGCAAATTAATCGTCGATAGATATTATATGATGGACAACATGTTGTTAATTGACCTGGTCTCTAATGGTTTAATCCATGATTTTATAAGTAGGATGTATTTTCTTAGTATTACTTTAATAACGATATATATATGTTGATATGGTCAAAATCGTTGCATGGTTAAATTGTTAAATTAGAGTGGTTGGGTTGTTTATTTAGGACTTGTCTTTGTAGATAGCTTTGTCATTAGTCAATTGAGGCCGGGTAAGATATTGAGGTGTAGTGACCTTACCTTACAGACAGGAACTGTGCTGACAAGCCCGTTGAATTGTTGAGTTTGGTATTGGCTCACCCTTGTCAACACATTCGTCCTTAGTAGTGTTACTTTAGTTACCCTTCGTTCCAAGACTTCTTTCTTAACTTGGGGCTTCATGGTGGTCGTCAAGTCATCTTTCGATTGCGCATTTTTTGAGCGTCGTCTTTTTCCCTCTTGCCTACCTGTTTCTTGGGGGGCTTAGGCGTAGTCTTCCTCTCAGTTATTTCGGCCCTTAGCACACCGGTTTCATTTTTAGACCCTTATCCAGATAGGCTATGATATGCTAGGGGTATTGTCATGCCTATGACCACATAATGACATGATCCCTCATGAGCATATCATTTCATGCCCTATTGGATAGGGGCGACTGATAACTTGGTCGGAGGTGGTGCTACCCATCGTGGGAGCTACTCGTTGTAGTTGTTGGTGTTGTTCGTTGTAGTCGTTTGGGCGCTTTGTTTGAACGTCGTCATGCATTTGGTTGCGCGCTTCCAAGGTCTTAAAGTTAATTGGTCGTCAAGGCCCTCGTGTCAGGACGTGGATGTATCCCTTAACTTTCAGGTGTGGTGTTGTTGTGTTGGGCGGGTAGCATTCCTCCTTGTTGTTCTAGGCATGTTTTGTCCAGTTGCCCTCGTGACATTCTTTGGTGTCTTAGTTGTTTTTGCCTGTTCTGCGGCCATAGTGCTCACTGTCAGCTAGGTCATCTAGCTGTAATCATCGTTGTCATGTTGATTAAAAAAATAAATAAAAAAATAAACTGCGTTGTTGTTTCACGTGTAGACATAATGTAAGGGGTTGTTACAGATCATCAATCCACTATTGTGGAAATTAAAGGTAAAATTCATTCCCACAATGTCTCTATACTAATTGACCTAGTAGCTATTCTGATTTATATTAATCGCGCTTTATTTGAATTAAGAAAGGTAAAGAAAGTAAAGCATTCTAAGTACTGGTTAGTGCAATTAGCAACATGGACCAAAATAAGAGTAACGGATTTTATTTCGGATTGTGAACTAAACATAGATAGTCCAAGTACAAAGTTAAATATAAAATTTTTAACTTTGGGATCTTACGATTTAATCATTGGAATGGACTGGTTAGAGAAACATAAAGTTATATTAAACTGCTATGAAAAGTCATTTGTATACATAGATGAAAACAACATAGTTAGGACGGTACAAGGGATCATAAAACTAGTTTCAGTTAAGAAAATATCAGCCATGGAGTTTAAGAAATGTATGAATAAAGGTTTCCAAATTTATGTTCTATAGGTAACTAACCTCTTATGAGAAGAAAGAAAACCAAGTCTAGAATATTTTATAGTCTTACGTGGGTTTAGAGATGTGTTTGTAGATGAAATACTAGAACTACCTCCAATTAGAGAGATAGATCTCTCTATCGATCTACTACCTGGATCTACCCCGATATCTAAGGAACCTTATAGGATGATCCTACCCGAATTAATAGAATTGAAAATTTAGTTACAAGAACTACTGGATAAGGAATATATCAGACCAAACTTTTCTCCTTGGGGAGCACAAATTTTATTCGTTAAGAAGAAAGATAAGGATTTAAGACTGTGTATTGACTATCGACAACTGAATAAAATGACAATGAAGAATAAGTATCCCTTAACCATAATTAGTGACCTCTTTGACCAAGTTGGAGGAGCAAAGATATTTTCTAAACTAGATTTAAGTCTTGGTTATCACCAAGTTAGAATAAAAAATGAAGATGTAAATAAAACATCTTTTAGAACACATTATGGACACTATGAGTTTGTCGAAATCCCATTTAGGGTTACTAATGCACCAACAACCTTTATGTGCTTGATGAATAGTATATTTAGCCAATATCTAGATAAATTTGTGTTGGTTTTTATTGATGATATTCTAATTTACTAAAAAATAGAAGAATAACATGAAGATCATCTGAAAATAGTATTGCAAACTTTAAGGGAACATAAGTTGTATGCTAAGTTTGATAATTGTGACTTTTACCAAAGGAAGATAAAGTACTTAGGACACATAATATATGAATATGGTATCTGTTTTGATCCAGAAAAAATAAAATCCATTATGTAATGGCCTATCCCTAAGGATGTATCAGACATCAGTTCATTTATGGGAATTATCAGTTATTACCGAAGATTTGTTGAAGGGTTTTACAAGATCGCATATCCAATTACCTCGCTACAGAAAAAGGGAATGAAATTCACTTGGTCACAAAGTTGTGAGGGAAACTTTGATAACTTAAAAATTATTTTAACTACAACACCTATCCTAAAGGTAGCAGATCTCGATAAAAACTTTACAGGTAGTGTGGATGCAAGAAAAGAGGGATTAGGAGGATTATTGACACAAGACGAACACGTCATCTGTTATTTGTTAGAACTCTGTAATTTTCCCAAGTCTGTGGATTCAATCACAAAGGTAACATCAAGCCACTTGAATTCCTAGATCTATCCCTCCAAGACTCAGAGAGGGCTCTCTCTGTTTGATCTAGCATTGTTTGCTGGAAATTTTGGGCTAGTTATAAGAGTACATGGTTGTTTTTTTTTAAATTGGTTGGCTGGAACAGGAAGGGAAGACCATTGGGAAATTGATTAACAATCCATACTGGATCAAAAACAATTCATAACAGGATAATATGTAGGGAAAGGTAGGAAAATCCACCGGATCTTCATGAATTTAATGCATGGAGGAAATGGAAAGGTTTAGAAATCAAATAAAAAAAAGAGCAATCAAGAATGAAGTTTTCAATCTTTAGTAGAAAACATAGAAACTATTCCAAGCCATATACAGAGGGTACATTAAAACGAATTATTCTCTTAATCTTCTCAGAACAATTCAGAACGTAGGAAGTAATTGTGGTAACAAAAAAACAAATTTGCAGAGAAGAGATACACTTCACCAATGGAATATGTCACATGAATCTTGCAATGATCACATTATATTACTAAAATATGAATCAAATGGTCTCTGTAGAGTGATTTACAATATTGGTCATATTATACTAACTAGTATCAACTGATCAACCCTTGATACTTTGAAATTAGAAGTATTTATAAATTATTTACAATGATACTTTCATTAATGAGAAAGATTGAATTTAGGAAAATCTAAACCAATTCAATTTTGGATTACAAAGAATAGAAATAATTGAGATTCATTTAGAGATCCAACACTGTTTTATGGGATCTATGGAAGATCTATGCCTTTGAATCAGATCTCTTTGCCGTCTATCCTTTGACTTTCTACCTCTTGAATTTATGAAAAATAGGTTCTCGTGAAGTCTTAATTTCTCCCAATATGAGATGTTTGTGTAACAAATATGGGACATTTTTCTATATGAGACTTACATGAGTAAAAACCTCTCTTATTTTTTCCAAATTCATCTCCAACCTTCCAAACCAGCTACCGTAAAAAAATGAAAAAATCAGGAAAAATGGAATCTTGAAAAATAGTGATGAGAGATGGCTTCGATTCTCCCAATTTCGGATACTTGTGAAAAAAATGAGAGAGGTTATTGTTCTTCAACATTTTTTAGATAAAACAATCTCTTGGTGTTTCACAGTTCCTTAAATGTTTCCCGGAATCGCTCTCGAAAAATAGGTGGTCAAAACTATGCAAAAAACGTTTTTTTGATTTTGGGGGAAGGTGGTTTTGGATGGGGAAGGTGGTATCTCAGACCCCCTTGGGGTGATAAGTGGTATTACGGGGGGGC
>SNQJ01S0021938.1:66089-78924 GCA_010110895.2 Picea sitchensis
TGTGAGGATCGAGTTTCTCTCCCGACTGTGTGAAGAGGCTTACTGCTGAAGCTCTGATACCATGATAAATTGTGAAGGACAGAGAAATGCAGAGAGAAAAGAATAGTATATTCAAATGTATGAAGAAATAGAGAACATAACTGAAGAGGTTAAGCCGTCCATTACAATGTAAGATGGTTGAGCTATATATGCTCAAGCAAGACGAAAATAGAAAGTACAACTGTCCAGTACAGCTGGCAGTGTACGATCATACTGTTGAGGGTACAATATATTTAACAGCTTCTGCATTTCTATATTGCAATTTGGTATTAACGACCTAAGTTCTTACTACATATTACACTATATGCTCTCGTTCTTTCTCTCCTATCTAATTTCTGTAAATACTGTAGAGGGGGGTGTTTTTCTGAAAGGAGACCGAACCGTTGTTAGATACATATATAAAAAAAGCTGATTTTTTGTGAAATTTTCTTGTATGGTTCTCTCACTTTCCATATTTTTACAAGAGTTCTGTAAAAATGTCTCTTCATTTTCTTTTGTATATACATGTCTCTGAATAATATAATTGTTGGAAAATAAAATGGAATAATATTTCTAATGATGGGTCTCTCCTTGAACTGCAAGGGAACTCATTAATTACCACAGGGCCACTTTTCCTCTCACATCTCGATTATATTCATCTTACAATGGAAATGACTACCCGGTCTAGTTCTATACTAGAGACAAATTTCCTTGGTGACCTCCTTATTTTTCTCGTTTTCAAAATCTTTCTGAAGGAAGAATTATAGCTATATATAAACTAATATTCCACCTCGTTTCTCATTGCAGGATGAAAACAAACTATTGTAGTTTTCCAAAGGAATTCATTCTTCATAAAGGTACCCGGGCTCCATTTGCAGATCCCTTACCTAAATTTTTTGTTCAAAAGAACATTGGTGGATTGACTGGTATTAATTTTTGTTTCTCAATGAACATTTTGTTGAAAGTAACCTAATTGAATTTTTATTTGGAAAATTTTAACCAAAGATTCTTTTTAGTGTGATGATTACTTTGTTAAAGGGTCTCGAAGCTTTTATCCATATTCACCATATATTCGAGCCCTGACCATATATATATATATACATATATTATGTAATATTTATTTCTAGAGCATGACATTTCATATATAAAACAATAATGTTATATATTAAAGTATACATAATTATCCTATAACGCTTCCTCTTAGTAGAATATGAATCTTACTAGAATATGAATTTTTGTATGTATTGCATCTTAGAAAAATCGTAAGCTTGATAACCTTGAAAAAACTTATCAAAAGGCAGGAGGAGAATCACTTTAGATTATAGATTATACAATGGATAAATTATATATATTATATTACTTTACGGTGATCCAAGAAACTCATTAAATTAACATGAATATATCTTGTATAAAATGCCTATCTGTAATAATAGGCTAAAGGCAAAAAGAAGAACCGCTAAATAAGTAAAACAGGGTTATCTGTATTACAATGCATTTCTATAGCTTAATACTAGAAGGGAATTCACAGAAAATTTAACTCATCATTGATCAAATTCTGTAGCTTTACAAAAAAAATCCAAAAAAATCCAAGGTTATAATGTATTCATAAAATTATACTAGTGGTCGATGGCAATTTCCGAAGATTATAATTTCAAGTAACTATACACAATTGTTTAAGGTTTCCCTTTCTCATGGTTTATAACTAGAATACCTAATTCCATGTTGAGATATGCATGAGTTATAAAGTGACTATTTAGCTTATGTAACATACATACATCCATATCCATATAGATCCAATTATGTAGCATACATACAAATTTTGTAGCTACATGCAATTCAAAAAACCAATCATGAGTAGTAACTATTCAACTAAGACACATCTACATACATCTAATTTTGTAGCTAAATGGAATTCAATATTCCAACATAAGTGAAGAGTAATAAAATAAAGAAATATATCTCTAACAGTTATGTTGGAAACAATTGGAGCAACCACGTTCCACCCAACCATAGATGCATAAAAACCAATATTACTTGTCATGATCACCACCTATCCTAACCATTACTCCATAAGGGAAAACTAAGTTTCACTCCTTAGCCACTGTCTCAGAAAATCATTTTCCTAACACCATTTGTGCTCACATAACAAATATTCCTCTCCACAACATATTAAGCAACATCATGCCCCACACATATGTTGTATATATTCAATTTCGCTTTTCCTATGACTTTTTCCATCCATTTCCCTCCTTGGGAAATTCTCATCTTTAGAAATCCCTTATTTTTAGGGGCTACTAGTGACATAACTCAACTTCTGAAACTTGTAAAAATAATCTCTCATTTAACTCAAACATGTTCCCCACTCATGGAGTTATGGTAAGCTACTTTTAACCTGGTATGTTTTCAGAATTTAATTTATTAAAAATATATATCTCGTACATTTGTCCATCATGAGAGGACAATTGGAAAGTCAAACTCTTGCTCAACTGTTATAAAAATGGCAATTAAATGTCTTAACAATTTAGAATATGAATTTCCATAAATTGAAATTTATATTCAAAGAAACAACATTAAAATAAAATGTTTCAATATTTGAAGATGTCACGTCCTCTCCCTCTTAAGTATAACACTATCCTCAATGTTATCGTTTCTCTCAATTAATCAATTGGAACATAGTTCGATACTATTTTATAGTTTCATCTTCGAGCTCCCAAGTAGCATCCTCGGGGCTAAAGTGCTTCCATTGCACTTTTACCTGGGAGATGGCTCTATTCCGAAGTATGGTTTCTTTTCTTTCCAGAATGAATAGAGGTTCCACTTGGAAATCATATTTTGGCTCCACCTGCACCATGTTCCAATCAATCATGTGAGAAGGATCATCAATATATCATTTTAAACATGAAACATGAAAAAATATTAAGAAATTTTAAATTTGCAAGGAGTTCTAGTTGGTATACCACTGGTCCAATTTGAGTTAAGACTTTGAATGGACCAAACAACCTTGTCACCAAATTGGAACAGTTTCCTAGTTTTAATGAGCTTCTTTCCTTGAATTTAAGTTATACATGTTCTTCAATGTTAAATTCCCAATGTCGTATTTTCATATATGCATAGTTTTTTTGTTGATCTTGTGCCACCTTTAAATTATATTGTACCCTTTTGACCATTTGTTCCTTTTCTTGGAGCATTTATAGACCAACCATGATTATGTCAACCATATTATCCCAACTACTCAGGGTTGTACATTTCCTTCCATGGAAAACTTCGAAGGGACTCATTTTTGTTGATGGTTGATACCCGTTATTGTATGCAAATTCATCTAAGTGTAGATATTCTTCCCACTTAGTTTTGTTTTTTTCTTACATACATTTGTAACATATCTTCGATATTTTTATTTGTATGTTATATTTGTCCATCCATTTGCGTATGGTAACTTATGATGAAATTTAGTACCCAAACCTACAAACAATTATTTCAAAAAATTTAAGGTAAACTTAACATCTCTATCTGAAATCACCATTTTAGGAACCCCATGCAGTCTAAATATTTCTTTCATAAAAAAATCAGAAATATCAATTTCTCTTTAAGTAGATTTCATAGGTATGAGTGTGCATACTTACTCAACTTATCAATTACTACCATGATTGAATCATTTTGTCTTTGAGTCTTAGGAAAACCTGTAATGAAGTCCATTGAAATAATTTTTGATTTCCAATTTGTTATACATAGAGGTTGTAAAAGACCTTCGGATGTTGATATTCATATTTCACCTATTGACAATCTAAGCATTTAGATAAGTATTGAATTATTTCATGTTTCATATTAGGCCAATAGAACTATTGTATTACGGTTTTTTTATCATTTTCTAATATCCTTGATGAATATAATAGGGATTTTTATGCACCCCATTTAGGATCATCAACATCAATTCAACAAAATTTGGTATATATAATCTATTATTGAACCTTAATAGTCCATTCTTGTTGATGTTGAAATTTCTATTGTTCAAATTTCCCTCATTTTTCTACAATTGATCTCTTGTTTTGATGTATTTCTACATCATTTATGATTGCAGATTTAATTTTGTGCTCAATATCACTTTCTGTTTTGCTGATAATAACTTCATATAATTCATTATTTCTTCAAATTTGTGCATCTACGACTTTATTTTCCTGTCCTTTCATGTGTCGTACTTCAAAATCAAACTTTCTTATAATTTTAAGTAACTATACAAAATTGTTTAAGCTTTCCCTTTCTCATGATTTATAACTAGAATACATAATTCCATGTTGAGAGATGAATGAGTCATAAAGTGACTATTTATCTCATGTAACATACATACATCCATATAGATCCAATTATGTAGCATACATACAAATTCTGTAGCTACATGCAATTCAAAACACCCATCACGAGTAGTAACTATTCAACCGAGACACATATATGTACATCTAATTTTGTTGCTAAACAAAATTCAATATTCCAACATAAGTGAAGATTAGTCAAATAAATAAATATATCTGTAACAGTTATGTTGGAAATAAATGGAACAACCACATTTCACCGAACCACAGATGCATAAAAACAAAGATTACTTGTCCTAATCACCCGCTATCCTAACCATGACTCCATAAGGGAAAAATGAGTTTCACTCCTTAGCCACTGTCTTTTAATATAATTCAAAAAATCATTTTCCTAATACCACTTGTGCTCACACAACAAATATTTCTCTCCACGACATATTAAAAATCATCCCGCCCCACACATATGCCGTATATATTCCATTTCTCTTTTCCTACATATTTTCCCATCAATTTCCCTCCTTGGGAAATTCCCATGTTTAGAAATCGATTATATTTAGGGGCTTCTAGTGACATAACTCAACTTCTGACACTTGTAAAAATCATCTATGATTTAACTCAAACATGTTCCCCACTCATGGAGTTATAGTAAGATACTTTTAACCTGGTTGTTCCACCTGTTTGCATAATTTAATTTATTAAAAATATCTATCTCATACATTTTTCCATCACAATAGGACAATTGGCAAGTCAAACTCTTCCTAAAGAGTCATAAAAATGGTACATGCCTTAATAATTTAGAATACAAATTTCCATAAATGGAAAATTATTTTCAAAGCAATAACATTAAAATAAAATGATTTAATATTTGAATATGTCATGTCCTCTCCCCCTTAAGTATAACACTATCCTCAATGTTATCATTTCCCTCAATTTATCATTTGGAACATAGTTGGATAATTTTTATCATTTCATCTTCCAACTACGAAGTAGCATCCTTAGGGCTAAACTGCTTCCATTGCACTTTTACCTTAGTGATGGCTCTATTTTGAGGTAACCTTTCTTTCCTTTCCAGAATTCATAGAGGTTACACCTGGAAATCACATTTTGGTTCTAGCTGCACCATGTTCCAATCAATCATGTGAGTAGGATCATGATTATATCATTTTAATAATGAAACATGAAAAACATTATGAACTTTTAAATTTGCAAGGAGTTCTAGTTGGTATTTCACTCATCCAATTCGAGTTAAGACTTCAAATGGACTAAAAACCCTTGTGACCAAATTGGAACAATTTCCTAGCTTTAATGAGCTCCTTCTTGCTTTGACTTTAAGGTATATGTGTTCTCCACCGTTAAATTCATGATGTCATCTTTTCATATCTTCATAGATTTTCTGTTGATCTTGTACCACCTTTAAATTATATTGTACTTTTTCTACCATTTGTTCCATTTCTTGGAGCATTTATAGTCCAACCATGATTTTATCAACCAGATTATCACAACTAATCAACGTTGTACATTTCCTTTCATAGAAAACTTTGAAGGGACTCCTTTTTGTTGATGGTTGATACCCATTATTATATGTGAATTAAACTAAGTGTAGATATTCTTCCCACTTAGTTGGTTTTGTTCTTACAAACATTCCTAACATATCTTCGATAATTTTATTTGTACGTTATGTTTGTCCATCCATTTTCAGATGGTAACTTATGCTGAAATTTAGTACCCAAACCTGCAAACAATTATTTCCAAAACTTTGAGGTAAAATTAACATCTCTATCTCAAATCACCATTTAGGAACCCCATGGAGTCTAGATATTTCTTTCATAAAAATTTCAGCAATATTAATCGATCTTTAAGTAGATTTCACAGGTATGAGTGTGCATACTCAACTTATCAATTACTATCATGATTGAATCATTTTGTCTTTGAGTCTTAGGAAAACCTGTAAGGAAGTCTGTTGAAATAATTTACAATTTCCATTATAGTATAGATAGAGGTTGTAAAATACCTCCGAGATGTTGATGTTCAACTTTCACCTGTTGATAATCTAAGCATTTAGATAAATATTCACTTGTTTCGGATTTCATATTAGGCCAATAGAACTATTTTATTATGGTTGTTATGATTTTATAATATCCTCGATGACTAGAATAGGTATTTTTATGCATCCCATTTAGGATTATCAACTTCAATTCAATAGAATTTGGTATATATAATATATTCTTGAACCTTAATAGTCCATTCTTGTCGATGTTGAAATTTGTATTGTTTAGATTTCCCTCATTTTTCTACAACTGATCTATTGTTTTGATGTATTTCTACATCATTTATGCTTGCAGATTTAATTTTGTCCTCAATATCACTTTTTGTTTTTCTCATAATAACTTCATATAATTCATTAGTCCTTCAAATTAGTGCATCTCTAACTTTATTTTCCTTTCCCTTGATTTGTCGTACTTCAAAATCAAGCTTTCTTAGAAAGGCTAACCACCTTTCCTCTCGATCATACAGGCATTTCAAACTATTTTTATCTATTAGTAATAGAACTTTTATTTCCATTAAATAAGTCCGCCACATTTTTAATGCACGAATTACAACTACTAATTCCATAGCATGAGTTACGTAGTTTCTTTCATGTTCTTTTAATTTGCGAGATTCATAACAAATTACATGTATGTCTTGTGTCAATACTCCACCTAATACTTCTTTATTTCAATTCACACAAACTATAAAATATTTATAAGGGTCAACCACTTTAACAACTTATGTTCTAGTTAGAAAACCTTTTAATTTATCAAAATTGTCCCGACATTTTTGAGACCAAATAAATTTTTCCTCCTTTTTCTGTAATGATGGAATAGAATAACAGATCTTGGAAAACCCGTCGATAAACATACGGTAATAACAGGTAATCCCCATGAATTATCATATCTCTCCTACATCTTTAGGTATAGGCCATTCCATAATTTCTTTAATTTTTTTTAGGGTCTACGACAATACCATCTTTTGTTATCAAATGTCCCAGATATTGTATCTTTTTTTGATAGAAATCACATTTATCAAACCAAACATATAATTTATGCTCTCTTAGCATCTGTAATACTATTTTCAAATGTTGTTCATGTTCTTTTTCATACTTTGAATAGATTAATATATAATCAATAAAAAATCGTATGAATTTATCCAAGTATTGGATGAATATATTGTTCATCAAGAACATAAAATTTATTGGTGCATTAATAAGTCCAAAATGGATTACTACAAAATCCTGATTTCCATAATGTGTTCTAATTTTTTATTTATTTACGTCTTCAACTTTTATTCTGATTTGATGATAACTAGATCGTAAGTCTAGTTTAGAGAATATTTTCACTCCTCCAACCTTATCATATAAATTATTAATCCTCGGTAGAGGGTATTTGTTTTTAATCGTCATTTTATTCAATTGACTATAATCGATACATAGTATTAGCATTCCATCTTGCTTTTTGAAAAATAATACTAGTGCTCCCCAAGGCAAGCCACTTGGTCTCATGTATCCTTTAACTCATAGTTCTTGTAATTGAATTTTTAATTTTGTTAATTTAGAGACACTCATGTTATAAGGTTCCTTTGACACTGGTACAAATCTAGGTAGTAGAGAAATAGAGAAATCTATTTCGATCCTTGGAGGTACTTCGTGTATTTCTTCTACAAATACATCCTTAAATCCTTGAAGAACCACAAATTCTTCCAAACTTGTTTTTTTTTTCAATCTAGCAGATTCGTTACTTGAATAACGTATATTTTACAACATTTACTAATACACTTTTTAAATTGTATTGCTGATATTTGTCTAACAGAAACTGATTTTCTCATTCCTTGTATATAAATGAATTTTCATAATATTTTAGTACCACTTTGTGCTTTTCTAACTAGCCCATTCTAATAAGTATCTCATATGATCCTAAAGGTAATACATTCAAATTTATATTTGTATTTTGACCACTTATAATCAACTCAAAATCAGGAACGAATTATGTTACCTTTATTTTTGGGCATGTTGCTAGTTGTACTAACTAGGATTTCGTATTTTTTACCTTCTTCAACTTGTTTGAGTCTACTAGAGTTGGGGTAACATAAATTAAACCAGCTCCTCAGTAAATTAAAATAGATACTTCAACTTGTTTGAGTCTACTAAAGTTGGGGTAACATAAATTAAACTAGCTCCTCGTTAAATTAAAATATATACTTTGTTGTTATGAATTTTACCTTCAATTTTCACAATAGTGGATTGATGATCTGCTTGCCTACCATCCAAAGCCACATTGATTCTATGAATACCTTTTCCAATATATCCAACTATCAAAGCTTCTTGTACGTTCTGAATGGTTTTATTTGCAACATTCCTATAGGAACAATTTCTCAATAAATTTGGTTCACCACATCCCCAACATTTAAATGGTTCTCTAGGATTATCATTTTCTTAACTGACTTGGTTCTCAATAAATTTGGTTATCTGACTTGCTTCCATGTACTTGTGGCACATTTGTGTGAGAGTTATGTTGTTGATCTCCTTTGGTCATATTTCGAAATGGTGAATGTTTGAAACCCTTTTTCTTTTGTTTTAGCTTCTCTTGCTTCTTTTCCCTCCATGATTTTGGATTTCGAAATTGTTGTTTGTATTGATCATAACATAGCGGTACCACATTTAAAGTTTTTCAGTTATCAAACTCTATTATGTTCTTGTATTACTGAGGTAAACATATTAGGAACCATTGACCTTTTACCTTTAATTATTTTATATAAGGAACAAATCTCAATAATTCCATAAACGTAGTAATTAGATCCTCTATGGACATCTGTCCTAATTTTAGTTCATAGAACTCTTTAGTTTTTCTCTCATAATAATTTTCAGATAGGTATTGCTTCTTAAAGTATTTCTTAAAATCTATGCATTCCATCTTCTTTTATTTTAGTCCTTTGGTTAATTTTAAGTATTGCCACCATATACTGGCTTTACCTTTCAGATTGTAAATATCCATTCTTACTTTCATATTACTAGAGTAATTGTAAATATGGAAGCATTTATTCATGTCAAGTAACCAAGCTTCGATGTATTCACCATTTCTAGACTCACCATCAAATGTTGAAGGTTTGATTTTCTTGAAATTTCCAACTAAATGGTTCATTTGTTTTCTATAGATGCTATGTTTTCTATCATGTGTGTATCATGTGTGTCTCATTAGAAGATATGTTTTCTTTTTCTATTGGATGGCTAGAATCCTTTGAGGAATTTTTACTAACTTCCTCATCCACTTCATTATTGTTTGGACTCTTTTTTATTTCTATGCTTCATAAGAACATCTCATTAATTTCCTATTGATCTTTGTGTGATTTCTTTAATATTTGATTATGAGCTTTGAATACCTATAATTCCACTATAAGATTCACCATTGTTTCCACTACGTGGGTTGCGAAACTATTTTGTTGTGATGTTTAGTGTTCCTAGGAGGTTTTGGCTTATTAATACATTAAGTCCTTCCTTCTTATTAATACATTAAGTCCTTCCTTCTTCTTTATTCTACACTAACACAGTTACAAAAAAATTCATACACTCTCTTTATAACAATGAAAATAATTTGTTTATTAAATTTTTTATTTAACATAATCATTTTTTTGGTGTCTCCCTCACGCCTAAGTGTTGTAACCTACAACTCTCATAAAACCTAGTTTTCCCTTAAAAAAATTATTATTTTTTTGTTTACACTTGTTAGAATGAAAACTATTTTCTTTCTAAGGCTCTACCTTACATATATGAATCGTTATGACAACTTAAAAAAGGTAAGAGAAAATAATACCACATGCTATGTCACTTAGGTTATCTAAGTAGTTCTTGGACAAATTTAAACAAATTGGCTTACCAAGTTTGATTGAGTTCTAGAGACTCTTGTTTTGAGCACACCCTTATTTTATAATATATAAAAAGTCATGATACTAGGAACCTTTACATTTGAGCCCTCACAAATTCGGATATGAATAGTCAATGCAGATCATGGATAACCCTTGTAAGTCATTTGACTATGGAAAAAGCTTAACGAGTCTTGGGCCAATACAATGGTTGATGAAATATTTTAAGACGCTCCTTATCAATTTTAAAGGAGAAAGTCAAAAGCTAAAGGGATATTTATACTTCTCCGTAGTCCAGTAAATACCGGTCTGTCAATCCAGTTTCCCAACCAATTCGATCCCCCCAATTTTATTGCATCACATGGGCACGGAAAATGAGTTTCTCGAGGAAAAGGAAAATGAGTTTCTCGAGGTGACATACGAATGATGGGCACGGAACACTAGTCACTTGTTGAACGAGGTGGTTTAGTGTCGTTTCCTCAACTTCATTCCTATCTCTTGAGCATCTGAAAGTTTCTTCTGAACATCAGGGCAACGATTACAAGCTCTGTCGTGAGAATTCTATCCATGCACATTCTGGTAGTGAAATCCTTGTTATCCTTGTTTAACAGTGAATCCAAGTAGTTGTATGGATACTTTGAGCTTGGCATAATCTGCTAGGTAAGGATTTTCCTGACTTTTTATGGGATTTAAAATATGTTATTTATATATCTATATAAAAGATTTTTCTCTGCGAGCGATGTTATTGTTTCTCTCTAAAACCTTTACAGAGTCTAGAAGATAATCTCACCGTACTGTTGTTCTCATTTTCTGGTAGGTTCAAGGGTTAAACTATAATATCTACGATTTTCCTAGCTATGTTTTCGGTATAAGATTACACAACACTTCTCATGGTTCCTCATCTATTAAAGAATGTGTAATATTTTGCTAGTTGGACGTTAACTAAGAAGCAAAGAGTCCATATTTTAACAAAAAGAATTCAATCATTGGCATGGACTCATCTTTTATCACTTGTTGCCATTGCGATATCAAAATATTTTCTAATAAAATATCCTTCGATAACAAATTTAGGTACAGTAATATATAGTTGCACGGTTCTTTGGTGGTATTTCCACGGGTCTTTGCTGGTTGTAATCTCTAGATGACAAGGTAGATCTCAGCTTTAATCTCTAGATGACAAGGTAGATCTCAGCTTGGTAGATCTCAGCTTGTGCATTTCTATATTGAAATCTAGTGTTAGATGATAAATTGTGAAGCAAGAAATGCAGAGAGAAAAGAATAGAACAGAAAACAGTATATTAGAATATATGAAGAAGAGTACAATGAGAAGAGTTAATGAAGAAGATACTATGCAAGGGGAAATAGCTGAGCTAAATAGGCTCAAGCAAATCAAGAATAGAAAGTACAACTAGCCAGGACAGCTCGCAGTGTACAGTCAACCTGTTGAGGTTACATTATATTTAACACTCCCTCTTAAACTCAACAGTTACAAGTATCAACACTGATTATGCCTAAGTGTTGTCTTTGAAAATCAAAAACCGATTTTCCCAGTGGCTTTGTAAAGATATCAGCAAGCTGATCTCGAGAACCACAAAATTGTAGTACAATATCACCATTATTGACTAGCTCATGTATGAAATGAAAACAAGTGTCAATGTGTTTTCTTTTCTTATGAAACACATGATTTTTGGATAGAGCAATTGCTAAAGTATTGTCACAGAAAATAGGAGTTGGATCCTTTTCTGTATGTGACATATATTTCAATATTCTTCTCAGCCACACAGCTTGACAGGAAGTTGAGGTAGCAGCGACATACTCTGCCTCTGCAGAAGATATTGAAACAATTGGTTGCTTCTTTGATGCCCATGAGATTAGGTTCGAGCCTAGGTGAAAAACATGTCCAGATGTGATTTTTCCTGTCATCTAGATTGCCTGAAAAATCACTGTCTATGTACCCAGAAAGTTGATTACTATCAGATTTAGTGTACCATAAGCCAAAATTGAAAGTTCCTGCAACATATCTCAGAATTCGTTTCGCCATTTTCCAATAAGAATCTTTGGGGGATTCCATGAATGTGGAAACAAGGCTAGCTGCATACATAATGTCAGACCTAGTTGCTGTAAGATACAACAAACTACCTACTAAAATTTTGTACAGGGTAGAGTCCACTATAGGACCTTCATCATTCTTGCTCAATTTTGTGCCTAGGGGTATAGTGGTTTCTGCTGGATTGCATCCTTCCATGCGAAATCTTTTGATGATGTCTACTGCATACTTTTGCTGACAGACAAAAAAGCCTTTGGTTGATTGATTTACCTCAATCCCTAAAAAATATTTCATTATGCCAAGATCTGTCATCTCAAACTCAGATTGCATGGCATGTTTAAAATCTGTTAACTCAAGATTTCATGTATAGATCATGTCATCAACATATAAACATACAATCAAAATTTTACCGTGCTGATTTGTTTTGGTGTAAAGAGTTGGCTCATTTTGGCTTCTGCTGAAACCACTTTTGATCAGATAAGTGTCAATTATGTTGTACCAAGATCTTGGATCTTGCTTTAAGACATACAAGGATTTCTTCAACTGATATACTTTGGTTGGGTGCTCTTGGACT
>SNQJ01S0021938.1:78934-98077 GCA_010110895.2 Picea sitchensis
TTATCTATTGTATCTTAGAGATTGTAAGCTTGATAACCTTGGAAAACCCTATCAAAAGGTAGGAGGAGAATTGCTTTAGATTCTTATATATATATTCAATTATTCTATGGTGATCTAGGAAACTCATTAAATCAACATGAATATATCTGGTAGAAAATACTAGCTTAATACTAACTCATTATTGAATCAAATTATGTAGTTTTACAAAAACATTCCATGGTTATAAGGTATTTAGAAAATTAAATTTTAGAGAGTAATTCCATGTTGAGAGATCCATGAGTCATGAGTCATAAAGTGAATATTTACCTTATGTAACATAAATACATCCATATAGATCCAATTATGTAGCATACATACAAATTATGTAGTTACATGCAATTCAATAAACCCAACATGAGTAGTAACTATTCAATTGAGATACATCTACATAGATATAATTATGTAGCTAAATGCAATTCAATATTCCAACATAAGTGAAGAGTAGTCAAATAAAGATACATATCTATAACAATTATGCTCAAAAGAAATGGAAAATTACAATTCAAAAAATCATTTTCCTAACACCACTAATGCTCACACATCAAATACTCCTCTCCACAACTTTATGTCATTGAGGAAACTCATATCCTAGAGGGAGCACTTCAACAAAACAGTGAATTCTCTTGACAAGGAGGGTAGATTGTGTTTACCCAATGCACACTGCCTAAGAACACATGCTGACAAGCATGAAAGTGAATAATAAAGAGGGCACACTAGTCCCTTGGTGCACAACAATTCACACACTCACACATAGAAAAATGCAAGCATAAAGAAGAGAAAGAGGATTTAGAAAGAATTCATCAAATGTATTATAGAAACATTTCCCCTTTAATAATTCATGCTGACTTCTTACAAAATTAATTATTTATTTTATTTTATGTAACTCTCTATGCATTCAGACTGACAAGAGAAGTTTCCCGCAACAAATAACAGACACAAACTGACTAACCATTGGTTTCGACATAGCCTTTCTTACTATACTGGTGAAGGATTTATTACAATTATGTGACTAAGTGACGCTTACACATCAGAAAACTAACATAGTAAGCATTCCCTTTAGCACCTTGCTTCCTAATAAATACTAACTCTCTTATGCTAGTTGGAAAAGAAAGGGGAATGCCTTTCTTGGTCGCCCAATTCCTCCTTGTCTAGATCTGGAAGTGTCACTGCTTCCGCCAAGAAATGAGAAAACTTTCGTTGCACTATCTTGATTGTCATCCACTTGGATTGCACTAGATCTTGGCATTGTTTACTGATCAATTATGACATATGATGTCGCTTGGCACGATCGTGTGTTACTTTCAAAGCATCTACAATTGGATTGTGTTGCTGTGATAAATTATGAATTCCACTATGGTCAACTTGTTGTTCTTAGTGTTGATGTGTTAATCCCACTGGAGCCAAAATGAGAGGCATTGTTGTGGGGGACAAAGACTAAAATACAAGACATATCTTGAAAGGTGAGACACAAGTGGAAGAGTGTGTGGACATGTTGTAATGGTGCCACTTCTATAAATATTGCATCTTAATGTAGAATTCATTGGCATAGTTGTTGTAATTCAATTTGGTTGTGGAAAGGGTATCAGATTGGTATGTTATTGGTTGACCTACATGTTTAAACACATCTCAATTAGTAAACTATGAAATATCTTGGCATATATATGCTGGTTGCATGCACACTTGATAATATCCCGGTGTCAAAACCATATTGGTGAAGAAGGAGGCCCCTTGTAAGTGGTTGCAGAAATGTTTAATCCAGGGTAAGGGATAGAGATATTTAATTGTGGCTTGTGTGAGGGAATGGTAAGAGATAACGAGACAACATTCGATAGTCTCCTTCTTGGTAATAAGTAAATCTAGAGAGGCATGGGGGGAGGGGATTGACGAGGGCTAGAATTGAGGAATTTAACCATTTGTCAGTTGAGTTCGGTAGTGTTTTTGGGAACAAGTTGAAATGATGGTGCATTGGGAAATGATGCATCATGAACGAGATCGATAGAGTGTGAAATGGCTTGAGGGGGTGGGATCCTTGTGGGAGACTAAGAGATATTTGTAAATTTATGGGGGAGAAGGAGTACATCGGGAGGTGTCGGATTAGTGAGGACGTTCTTGGGCTTAACATGATGGGACAAACAGAGAGATATTTATTTATGGTGAATGACATGGTTAGTTTATTCTTTCCGAGGACGTAGTGGGGGGGGGGAAGTGTGAGCAACTGAAGTAATCACGTAGGTGTGTCCTTCATGTTGAAGATTGTAGTGACGATATTTTGCATGGTACACGAATTGTTGGTCGTGTTGGTATGGGAGACCCAACAAGAGGTGAGAACAATCTAAAGGTGGAACATCGTAGACCACAGAGTCACAGAAGGAGCCAATGGAGAAATTTATGGAACAACACTAGAAGATAGTGACGCAAGGTCCTCCCTTTTGTACCCAACCAAGTTTATATGGATCCAGGTGGGGGGTGGTGGAAAATTGCAGAAGTTGGACTAAGCCTTGGGAGACTAGATTCTTTCTGGTCCCATTGTCTAAAATGAGAGTGGAGAGTTCATGTTTAATTTGGCGGTTATGCGTAAAGAGGGGAACATTAGTGCGACCCGATTTAGGCGTAATCATGATAATGAATGATGGGTTGACGTTGGTGGGGTTAGTGAGAGACATGAATTTTGGTTGTTCAGGAAACTCAGTGGGTTTGAGCTTTGCAACCAATATTCGATGGGGGGAGATATTTTTAATGGCTCGACAATTGGTAAAGTTATGGGAGTTGGTCTTGTGAAAAGTACACCAAACCACATTTTTGGTCACCGACGAGGAAGACGGATAAGGTTGAGGATGAGAAGTAGGAGGGTTTTTGGACTCGGTTTGATTTTGAGGATATCAAAATTTTTGGAATACCTTACATTATACAGCTAAGGCCCGTAAGAATGTCTTGTCCAAAGAGGAGATTTCAAAAAGATAATCTTTCTTATGGAGAGGAAACAAAATACCATAATTAAGTTTGATGATTAATACCTCGTCTGGATCATTGTTATGGATATGGATGCACAACTTGTAGAAGACATCAATGTATCCTTTTACTGATTGAGTGGCAAGCTAGCAGAGTTGCAACCGTTTGGAGAGATTATTATGGAGATATCTTGGCGGGTACCTAGAATTTGGTGTACTGAGCTCAAAAATCAACTCAGATTCTTCCAATTGAGTGTTCCACCAAGTTTATGCTATCCCTTTGAGTTGCAGGTTGGCAATCTGTAATTTAGTGGATTCTTCCATCTCAAGGGAAATCTTGAAATAGGTGGAGAGGCTACGGATCCAGGAATCGACAGTCTCACCATTCATTTGTCCAACGAACTTTTGTAACTTAAAGTGTGTGTCTAGTTGCAAGATCACTCGAGGTCAATGTTGTTGGAATTGAAGTAATTCATGTAGAGCCAGTGCCAATTCTTTAATGGGATTTGATGTGTCTACAATTGAATCCTCATTGGAGAATTATCTTTATGGTGGCATGATCTGCAAGCCTAAAAAAGAGTGAGTGTATTCTCCATAAAGAAGAGGCATGACTTTCCAAAGGCGGGCCTGAGGAGGGTGCACGATGAACTATGAGAAGGTTGAAAATATTTCCCCAATGTAGAGGCACAGAACAACCATGATAAGGGTGATGAGGATGCTATGAGCAAGAGCATGGATAAATAGCTGAAGAAAAAAAACAAAATTATGAATTTCATGGATGTTTTCTCTGTCTTCTCCTTCTTCCCTCTTTGTGGAAACATCCCTAAGTCACTTTATTTGATACCAGTTGATATATTATGAGAATGTAAATGGAGAGGGTGCACTCATATCCCGGAGGGCGCACTTCAAAAAAACAATGAATTCACTCTCCAAGGAAGGCAAATTGTGTTTATCCATTGCACACTACCTAAGAATGCAGGAAAACAAGCATGAAAGATAATAATAAAGAGGGTGCACCAGTCCCTTGGTGCGCAACAATTAACAAACTCACAAAAGACAAAGTCCAAATGTAGAGAAGAGAAAGAGGATTCAGAAAGACTTAATCAAATGTAATAGAGAAAAACACCCCCTTTAATAATGCATGGAAACTTCTTACAAAATTAATTATTGCTTTTATTTTCCATGACTCTCTCCACATTCATACTGGCAAGAGAAGTTTCTCGCGGAAAATAACTGACACAAACTGACTAACCATTTATTTACACATATCCTTTCTTACTATACTAGCGAACAATTTATTACAATTATGTGATTGACTTACACTCACAACGATCATAAAATTAACATATTAACTATTCCCTTTAGTTCCTTTCTTGCTACTGACTACTGATCTGATGCAGGAGCATCGCCAATGTCAAGCGAGCATGGGGAAAGTGCTAATACATTTTAAACACATGATAAATTGTTTAAAAACTTTTGAAGATAGATGCGCCAAACGTAAATGTAACAGTGAAGGAGAGGCGTACTTATATATTGTATAGGTCCTTGAGCAATCCACTCTCGTCCATAGTAGGTAGAAGGCATTTATGTTAGTAGGTAGCTTTGAATTCTCTGAGTTGACAGTTTTAGGAGTGGAGGGAAAACGGATATAGACACCCTCATTGTGTAATTGTAACATAGAAGGAGGATGCCAATTGAGAGTATAGTAGTGAAGAGAATACCAAGAAGGAGAAAAAAGATCATACAGAGCTGGAACATAGAAACTGTAATTGAAAAAACACCCATGTACAGAGATTAAGTTAATAGAAGAAGTCTTAACTCGGATTCATGGTGTTGTAGTTGTTTCTTGTATGTGTATGTTGAATGGTATGTTCATAAATTTTACTCTTTCCATTATACATTTTCTTTCTATGTTGTGTATGGATGATTTCTTGTTAAATGTTTGAAGTCTAAGAGAGAAAGAGTTAGGAAATGATTTTCAATTATTTCTCTATCTGAGCGAGGGTTCCTGCAAGGAGTGCAGTTCAATTGTCCGCAAGGAGTGCATTGAAAAAAGGGTTCAGAGGTCTTATCTCCGAGGGATCAGATAAGTTAACTCTTATTCTCATTTCCTCAAAGGTGTAGTTAAGTACAAGAGTCGTGCAATGTGTGCACAGACCAAGCTTGAATCGAGGGTTTGAAACCTGAGAAGCTATTGAAGGATTGTCGCTGCAAGGAGTGCGGCGAGTTAAAGGAGTTCAACACCGAAGTGATTGAGGGTTTCCTCAAGGAATGCGTGCAGGAGGTTCTTGAAAGGTTTGAAGTCGTGGAAGACCTCAGAAGGATTCGAAACTGCTAAGTCATCGAAGGGAAGAGACGAACGAACAAAATTCTTTGTAGAGAATTAGTGAAATCCCGCCAGCCGTCTGATCTGATAGAGAAGCAAGGACGTTACGGCTATTTCAAAAGTTTTAAGCTCAGGAGATTGTGAGCCATTGGATCCTCATCTAGTTAACCACCAGCCGTAGGATCTGACTGGAGTTGCACGAGGGTTAAACTCTCGCAGGCAGAGTGAAGGTCCCGAAAGGTGTCGAGATATCGAAACTTTGGAATTCAGGATATTGGGAGTCTTGAGGACAGGAGATCGGGTCACTTCATAGTGGAAACCCCGATCTTGATCTGGACCGTCCATCTGTTGGGACACATGGCGAAGATCAAGCACCCATCGGTATTTCAGCTACCGGGGTTTTAAGTTGACAGAGAAACTACAACATCGGGGAATCACAAGTCGTGAAATCCTGAGACTGAATTAGGACCATCCGTTAGTTGAGATGTGTGGCGATAGCAAGAGCTCGTCGACATTTCACATGTCAGATTTTCGGGGTTCAGGAGGACAGGAGGACATCGGCATTTGACTTCGCAAAATCATGAATGATCGAGGACCGTCCATCGGTTGGGACACGTGGTGGAGATCGGAAGCCATCGCCATTTCGAGATTCAACATTTTACGAGTCTTGAAGACAGGAAGCACACACATTTCGGAACCGCGATGTCCGAAACCCTGATAAGGTGGAAAGCTCCGGTGTGGGGTCGGCTGACATCATTTCATTATATAGGAGGTCGGGAATCGGAACTTCGAGAGTTCTGAGGGAAAAGAACCCATAAGCATTTTAGTTCTCGAAACCGCGAAGTGATGAGGACCATCCATCTCTGGGAGACGCATGGAAACAATCGAAAGGGATATCATTTCGGGAAATCAGGATTCAGAGGATCGGTAATCCTGAGGACAAAGGGTCCATGCATTTTGGCATTCGAAAGCCCGAAATCGCGAAAGACTTACGATTGTGATCATATGAGATAGTGGTCACATGGACCAAAAGGCAACCACTGGGACTAACTGTTGTTGAAGCCATTTTGTCATTTTGGTATATCGGAGATCAGGGGATCGAGAAGATTGAGGTTCTCGACAACGAGGATTGCGAAACCCTGAAACCTGAAATTTCAGTCGGGAAGAAATGAGGGATACGCAAAGGCTGTGATAGGGGAAAAAGAAGGACTTGTGAATTGGGTTTTTAACAAAGATTCTAGTGAGGAATCGAAAGAGCCACTTCAGATCGAAGGTTAAGTTAGAACGATCCATTAATACTGGGAGGTAAGCGTAGAGGCTTTTCCGAGAAAGAGGTGACGTCTGCGTTAGGTTTGGTATCAGAGAATAGAAAGGGTTCTTTGCTTTCTCTGGTAAGGAAAAGGAAAATTCACCATGCCGCCAAGAAGAAGGGACATGAAAACACTCGATTCGCCAGAGGAAAGGGAAATACCATGAAGAAGAGGTAGGAAGATGCATGACCCAACCATGGCAAGAGAAATGCGTGATATACGCGCCAGACTTGAGGACATGGAGACAGCATAGAGACGCATAGTCGGTATTGGGGATCTTAGTGATTCTAAAAGTGAAGATGAAGTTGAACATGAAGAAGAAGAATTTTCAGCGGAAGATGCTGCAAATGAACGCTTGATTAGAGTTGTCGCAAGGATGGGTGCCAGGGCAAAAATGGACATCCCATTTTATGAGGGAAACCTGGATGTTGAAGAGCTTCTATGCTGGATTAGAGATCTGGACACTTATTTCGACTATGAAGACATCGAGGCAGACAAGAAGGTCAGACATGCCATCACAAGGTTGAAAGGACATGTAGCATTGTGGTGGGATGAACTACAAGATGACAAATGCTGCAAAGGAAAGCATAAAATTAATAGTTGGGATAGGATGATCGCGAAGATGAAGGCGAAATTCATTCCTAGAGATTATCAGATTACTCTGTTTCGAAAAATGCAAAATTTGAAACAGAAGCTAATGACAGTAAAGGAATATACTGAAGAATTCTACAGGCTGAACATCAGGGCAGGTCATTGGAAAAGCGATGATGAAAAGGTTTCCAGGTACATGAATGGCCTGAGATATGACATTCAGGATGACATGAGCATGGTAACCATCTGTACTGTGGAAGATGATTATCAGATGGCTCTAAAGGCTAAAGAAAAGTTGAGTTGAAAGCAAGGTCAAAGAGGCCGAGGCAGAAGTCAAGCCAGGGGAAAATCAATTGTCCAAGATAAAAATCAGAAACCCAAGGAGGACTGGAAGAAACCTCAGGCTCTGACAGAGGTGGAACCTCACAGTGAGGAAAATATGCTGAACAGAGAGGGAAGCATATCGAGCAAAGAGGATATCATGCAGATAATAATATTTCTCCTCGTACTAGAGGTAGAGGAAGAGGAAGAGGTGGAGTAATAAAGTGCTTCACGTGTGGAAAAAGTGGACACAAATCTTATGAATGTCCATAAAAGAAGAAAGAGAGTGGAGAGACCCACATTTCCGAAGCACAGAGGAGGAATGTTGAGGTAGAGTATGTTGAAGCTGGAAGATCGTTGATGATGCGAAAAGTTCTCTTAACACCAGAGAAGGAGGTGGAGAGTTTAGTCCAAAGAAATATAATTTTTCGGACTGCTTGCAAAATGAAGGATAGGGTATGCAAGGTCATTGTGGACAGTGGTAGCACAGATAATCTCGTTTCAACAGAGATGGTAGAAAAGCTGGGGCTGGAGACGATTGAACATGCAAGTCCATATAGAGTTTCATGGCTACAAAAGGGACATCAGGTAAATGTCACTAAACAATGTTCAGTTGAATTTAAGATAGGAGGATATAATGATAAGATACTCTTTGATGTTATCCCCATGGATGTTTGTCATCTATTGCTGGGTAGACTGTGGCAATATGACAAAAATGTGATTCATGATGGGAGGATGAACACATGCACCCTAGAAACGAATGGGAGAACTCACATGTTTCTTCCAATCAAAGATAAGGAAGTGAAACCTTAAGTAAGTAACACTGTACTTCTCATTAGTGGGAAGGAACTTCTTACCGAGGTCAAGAAGAAGGAGGATCCACAATTCTTTGTGGTCAGGAAACCAATGATTGTTTTAACCAGCACACGGATAGATGATCTACCAGAAGAGGTTTAGGAACTGTTGGAATAGTTCATTGACATAGTAGTGGATGAACTACCTCGTTCGTTTCCACCAATCAGAAGTGTGAGTCATCATATTGATCTCATTCCTGGAGCCAGTTTACCAAACAAAGCAGCGTACAGATTAATGCCGCAGGAGAATGAAGAGGTCAAAAGACAAGTCTAGGATTTGTTGGATAAAGGGTTGGTTAGAGAAAGCTTGAGTCCATGTGTTGTTCCGACAGTACTCAGTCCAAAGAAAGATGAAGGCTGGAGGATGTGTACTGATTCAAGGGCAATTAACAAGATAACCATCAGGTATAGATTTCCATTGCCAAGGATGGATGACCTGATGGATTGCTTAAGTGGAGCGAAATGTTTTTCAAAGATTGAATTGAAAAGTGGATATCACCAGATTCACATGAGGGAAGGTGATGAATGGAAAACAAACTTCAAGACTAACGAAGGGGTGTACGAATGGCTTGTTATGCCATTTGGTTTAACAAACACGCGAAGTACCTTCATGAGGTTGATGAACGACGTCTTGAAGGAGTTCATCGGAAAAATTTTCATTGTGTATCTGGATGATATACTGATCTTCATTAAAATAGAGGCATAGAATCTAAAACACTTAGCTACAATGATTAAGAGATTACAGGAAGAGAAGTTGCTGATAAACATGAAGAAATCCTCATTCATGAAAATAGAACTCATCTATTTGGGTTTTTTTATTTCTGCAGATAAATTGAGGATGGATCCAGATAAGGTGGAAGTGATCAAGAATTGTCCATCACCGAAGAACATATTTGAGGTGAGAAGTTTTCACAGATTGGCTAGTTTCTACCGAAAGATCATCAGGAATTTCAGTGGAATTAGTGCACCAATGATGGACACAGTGAAGAAAAGACACAAATCTTTTCACTAGACAGAAGAGGATGCGAAGAGTTTTAATCAGTTGAAGAGGAAAATCACGGAACAACCAATTCTGGTGTTCCCTAATTTTCAAAAGACATTTCAAGTGAAATGCGATGCAAGTGGATTTGCAATAGGGGAAGTCTTGAGTCAAGAAGAGAGGCCGATAGCATACTTCAATGAGAAGATGAATGAAGCGAAGGTGAATTACAACGCATATGACAAGGAGTTTTATGCTATCATTCAGGCATTGAAGAAGTGGAGACACTATTTGATTCTGAAGGAGTTTGTCCTATACGGTTACAATCATGCACTACAGTTTGTGACTCAACAAGAAAAGTTGAATCAAAGACATGTAAAATGGGTTGAATACATGCAAAACTTTACTTTTGTAACTAAGCATATTTATGGAACTGCTAACAAGGTTGTTGATGCTTTGAGAAGGAAATGTTTGTTGTTGCAGGAGTTCAGAGTTAAAACATTGGGTTTTGATGATCTCAGGGACATGTACATAGATCATCCATATTTTAAAAAGGCATATGAAGCAGCTGAGAATCCAATTCTCAGAGATAGAAGCCAATGGATAGAATACATGATCCAAGAAGGATTGTTGTTTAAAGGTAATCAACTTTGTATTCCAAATTTCTCCATGAGGGAGAATTTGTTGAAGGAGAAACATAGTGGAGGATTGGCCGGGCACTTTGGTGATGACAAGACATTCGAAAAATTGAATGAGTCATATTTTTGGCCAGGAATGCGAGAAGATGCCAAGAGATTCATGGACAGATGAAGAATTTGCCAGCATTCGAAAGAAAAGAAACAAAATGCATGATTTTATCAACCATTGCTAATACTAGAGAGTCCATGGGATGCAGTCAACATGGATTTCATATTGGGATTTCCAAGAACACAAAGAGGGTTTGAATCAATCTTTGTGGTGGGGGACAGATTTTCCAAAATGGCACACTTTATTTGATGTCAGAAAACAAGTGATGCAACTCACATTGCGAATCTGTTTTTCAAAGAAGTCATTCGACTTCACGGCTTACCAAGGAGCATAGTTTCAGATCGAGACACTAAATTCACAGTACAATTTTGGAGGACCTTATGGAAGAATATGGGAACTAACTTGTCGTTCAGTTCATCTTATCATGCTTAGATGGATGGACAGACAGAAATGGTAACCATGTGTTTAGGAGACTTGCTGAGGAGCTTGGTGACAGAACACCACAGCCAATGGGACAACATATTACCACTGGCAGAGTTTGCTTATAATGACTCAGTTAACAGAAGTACAGGACAAAGACCATTTCAAATTTTTTATGGCATGCAGCTGAGAGGAATTTCTGAGCCGAGGGATTCAAAACAGATTGCGACTAGGAGCGCTAGTGCAGAAGACTTTACAGAGGCGATGAAAGAAATTCACAGCCAGGTGAAGGAGCATTTACAGAACTCCAGCCAGGAGTATAAGCGCAGGGCAGATCAACACAGGAGACAACTTCATTTTGAGGTTGGTGATTTGATACTAGCACATCTGAGATGCCTGTTGCAGAGAATCCATAGATGGAAAGCATACTAGACAAAAGAATTAGCAAGAAGACCAGAAGTAAAAAATACTTTGAATACTTGGTCAAGTGGAAAGGACATCCAGTTGAATATGCCAAATGGGAGAATGAAGCAGAGATTCAGAAGCATGGACAAACAGTGCGAGAGCTCATGGACAGGAGCCCATGAAAATTTTAAACCGAGGGAGTATGATGCAGGGGCATCACCAATGTCAAGCGAGCATGGGGCAAGTTCCAATACATTTTAAACACATGATAAATTGTTTAAAAAAAATTGAAGATAGATGCACCAAACGTAAATGTAATAGTTAAGGAGAGGCGTACTTGTATATTGTAAAGGACCTTGAGCGATCCGCTCTCGTCCATAGTAGGTAGAAGGAATTTATGTTAGTAGGTAGCTTTGAATTCTCTGAGTTCACAGTTTTAGGAGTGGAGGGAAAATGGATATAGACACCCTCATTGTGTAATTGTAACATACAAGGACGATGGAAATTGAGAGTATAGTAGTGAAGAGCATACCAAGAAGGAGAAAAAAGAGCATACAGAGCTGGAATAGAGAAACTGTAATTTAAAAAACACCCATGTACAGAGATTAAGTTAATAGAAGAAGTCTTAACTCAGATTCATGGCATTGTAGTTGTTTCTTGTATGTGTATGTTGAATGGTATGTTCATAAATTTTACTCTTTCTGTTATACATTGGCTTTCAATGGTGTGTATGGATGATTTCTTGTTAAATGTTTGAAGTCTGAGAGAGAAAGAGTTAGGAAATGAGTTTCAATTGTTTCTCTATCTGAGATAGGGTTCCTACAAGGAGTGCAGTTGAATTGTCTGCAAGGAGTGCATTGACAAAAGGGTTCAAAGGTATTATCTCTGAGGGCTCAGATAAGTTAACTCTTGTTCTCATTTCCTCAAAGGTGAAGTTAAGTACAGGAGTCGTGCAATGTTTGCACAGACCAAGCTTGAATCGAGGGTTTGAAACCTGAGAAGCTATTGAAGGATTGTCGCTGCAAGGAGTGCGTGGAGTTAAAGGAGTTCAACACCGAAGTGATTGAGGGTTGCTGCAAGGAATGCGTGCAGGAGGTTCTTGAAAGGTTTGAAGTCGTGGAAGACCTCAGAAGGATTCGAACCTGCTAATTCGTGGAAGGGAAGAGACGAATGGAAAAAATTATTTGTAGAGAATTAGCGAAATCCTGCCAGTCGTCCGATATGATAGAGAAGCAAGGAGGTTACGACTGTTTCTAGAGTTTTAAGCTCAGGAGATCATGAGTCATTGGATCCTCATCTAGTTAACCGCCAGCCATAGGATCTAATTGGAGTTGCACGAGGGTTAAACTCTCGCAGGCAAAGTGAAGGTACCGAAAGGTGTTGGGATATAGAAACTTCAGAATTCAAGATATCGTTAGTCCTGAGGACAGGAGATTGGGTCATTTCATAGTGGAAATACCGATCTTGATCTGGACCATCCATTTGTTGGGACACATGGAAAAGATCAAGCACCCATTGGTATTTCGTCTACCGGGGTTTTATGTTGACAGAGAAACTACAACATCGGGGAATCGCAAGTCGTGAAATCCCGAGACTGAATCAGGATCATCCGTTAGTTGAGACACGTGGCGATAATCAAGAGCCCGTCAGCATTTCGCATGTCATATTTTTGGGGTTCAGGAGGACAGGAGGACATCGAAATTTGACTTCGTTAAATCTCGAATGATCGAGGACCGTCCATTGGTTGGAACACGTGGTGGAGATCGGAAGAAATTGACATTTCGGGATTTGGCGTTTTGCGTGTCCTGAAGACAGGAATCACACACATTTCAGAACCCCAAAGTTCGAAAGCCCAATAAGGTGGAAAGCTTCGGTGTGGGGTCGGCTGACGTCATTTTAGCATATAGGAGGCAGGAATCGGAACTTCAGGAGTTCCGAGGGAAAAGAACCCATAAGCATTTTAGTTCCCAAAACCGTGAAGTGACCAGGACCGTCCATCTATGGGAGACGCGTGGCAACAATCTAGGTCTTTGAGGGAAACTCTCGAAAGGGAGACCATTTTTGGAAATCAGGATTCGGAGGATCAAGAGTCCTAAGGACAAAGGTTCCATGCATTTCGTCATTCGAAAGCCTAAAATCGTGAAAGACTTAGGATTGCGATCATATGAAATAGTGGTCACATGGACCAAAAGGTAGCCACGGGGACTAACTGTTGTTGAATTCGTTTCGGCATTTCGGGATATCGGAGATCAGGGGATTGAGAAGGTTGAGGCTCTTGACAATGGGGATCACGAAACCCCAAAACCCAAAATTTCGGTAGGGAAGAAACCAGGCATACGCAGAAGCTGTGATAGGGGAAAAAGAAGGACCTGTGAATTGGGTTTTTAACAAAGATTCTAGTGAGGAATCGAAAGAGCCACTTCAGCTCAAAGGTGAAGTTAGAATGAACCGTTAAGACTGGGAGCTCAGCGCAGAGGCTTTGCCGAGAAAGAGGTGACGTCTGCTTCAGGTTTGGTATCAGAGCACAAGAAGGGTTCTTTTGTTTTTGTGGCAAGGAAAAGAAAAATTCACCGTGCCGCCAAGAAGAAGGGACATGCAAACACCCGATCCACCATAGGAAAATTAAATAACAAGAAGAAGACGTAGGCATATTCCTGATCGAGCCATGGCAAGAGAAATGTGTGATTTACACGCCAGACTTGAGGACATGGAGACAACACAGAGATGCACAGTCGGTATTGGTGATCTTATTGATTTTGAAAGTGAAGATGAAGTTGAACATGAACAAGAAGAAGTTTCAACGGAATATGCCTCAAATGAACGCTTGATTAGAGCTGTCACAAGGATGGGTGCCAGCGAAAAAATGGACATCCCAGTTTATGAGGGAAACCTGGATGCTGAAGAGCTTCTAGACTAGATTAGAGCTCTGGACACTTATTTTGACTATGAATACGTCGAGGAAGACAAGAAGGTCAGACATACCGTCAGAAGGTTTAAAGGACATGCAACATTATGGTGGGATGAACTACAAGCCAACATAAACTGCAAAGGCAAGCATAAAATCAAGAGTTGGGATAGGATGATCTCGAAGATGAAGGAAAAATTCATTCCCAGAGATTACCAGATTACTTTGTTTCGAAAAATGAAAAATTTGAGACAAAAGCTGATGACAGTAAAGGAATATACTGAAGAATTCTACAGGCTGAACATCAGGGCAGGTCATCGGGAAAGCGATGATGAAAAGGTTTCTAGGTACATGAATGGCCTGAGATATGACATTCAGGATGAGATGAGCATGGTAACCATCCGAATGGTGGAAGATGCTTATTAGATGTCTCTAAAGGCTACAAAAAAGTTGAGCCGAAAGCAAGGTCAAAGAGGCTGAGGAAGAAGTCAAGCCAAGGGAAAATCAGTTGTCCAAGATAAAAATTAGAAACCCAAGGAGGACTGGAAGAAACCTCAGGCTCGAACTGACAGAGGTGGAACCTAAGAGCGAGGGCAATATGTTGAACAGAGAGGGCAGGATATTGAACAAAGAGGAGATTATGCTGATAATAATATTTTTCCTCGTACTAGAGGTAGAGGAAGAGGAAGAGATGGAGTAATAAAGTGCTTCACGTGCGGAAAAAATGGACACAAATCTTATGCATGTCTAGACAAGAAGAAAGAGAGTGGAGAGACTCACATTTCTGAAGCACAGAGGCAGAATGTTGAGGCAGAGGATGATGAAGGTGGAATATCACTGATGATGCGAAAAGTTCTCTTAACACCAGAGAAGGAGGTGGAGAGTTCAGTCCAAAGAAATAGAATTTTTCAGACTGCTTGCATAACCAAGGATAGGGTATGCAAGGTTATTGTGGACAGTGGAAGCACATATAATCTTGTTTCAATGGAGATGGTAGAAAAGATGGAGCTAGAGATGATTGAACATCCAAGTCCATATAGAGTTTCATGGCTACAAAAGGGACATCAGGTAAATGTCACTAAATAATGTTTAGTTGAATTTAAGATAGGAGGATATAATGATAAGATACTCTATGATGTTATCCCCATGGATGTTTGTCATCTATTGCTAGGTAGACCATGACAATATGACATAAATGTGATTCATGATGGGAGGATGCACACATACACCCTAGAAAAGAATGGGAGAACTCACATGTTGCTTCCAATCAAAGATAAGGAAGTGAAACCTTAAGTAAGTAACATTGTACTTCTCATGAGTGGGAAGGAACTTCTTACCGAGGTCAAGAAGAAGGAGGAGCCACAATTCTTTGTGGTCAGGAAACCAATGACTGTTTTAACCAGCACAAGGATAGATGATCTACCAGAAGAGGTTCAGGAACTGCTGAAAGAGTTCGCTGACATAGTAGTGGACGAACTACCTCGTTCGTTGCCACCAATCAGAAGTGTGAGTCATCATATTGATCTCATTCCTGGAGCCAGTTTACCAAACAAAGTAGCGTATAGATTAACGCCGCAGGAGATTGAAGAGGTCAAAAGACAAGTCCCGGATTTGTTGGATAAAGGTTTGGTTAGAGAAAGCTTGAGTCCATGTGTTGTTCCGACAGTACTCAGTCCAAAGAAAGATGGAGGCTGGAGGATGTGTATTGATTCAATGGAAATTAACAAGATAACCATCAGGTATAGATTTTCATTGCCAAGGATGGATGACCTGATGGATTGCTTAAGTGAAGTGAATTTTTTTTCGAAGATTGATTTGAAAAGTGGATATCACCAGATTTGCATGAGGGAAGTTGATGAATGGAAAACAACCTTCAAGACAAACAAAGGGTTGTATGAATGGCTTGTTATGCCGTTTGGTTTAACAAACGCGCCAAGTGCCTTCATGAAGTTGATAAATGAAGTCCTGAAGGAGTTCATTGGAAAATTTGTCATTGTGTATCTAGATGATATACTGATCTTCAGTAAAATAGAGGAAAACCATCTAAAACACTTAGCTACAGTGATTAAGAGATTATAGAAAGGGAAGTTGTTGATAAACATGAAGAAATCCTCATTCATGAAGACAAAACTCATCTATTTTGGTTTTTTTATTTCTGCAGATAAATTGAGGATGGATCTAGATAAGGTGGAAGTGATCAAGAATTGGCCATCACCGAAGAACATATTTGAGGTGAGAATTTTTCATGGATTGGCTAGTTTCTACCGGAAGTTCATCAGGAATTTTAGTGGAATTAGTGCGTCGATGATGGACACAATGAAGAAAAGACAAAAATCTTTTCACTGGATAGAAGAGGCCGAGAAGAGTTTTAATCAATTGAAGAGGAAAACCACGGAACAACCAATTCTGGTGTTATCTGATTTTCAAAAGACATTTCAAGTGAAATGCGATGCAAGTGGATTTGCAATAGGGGCAATCTTGAGTCAAGAAGACAGGCTGATAGTGTACTTCAGCGAGAAGATGAATGAAGCGAAGGTGAAGTACTCCACATATGACAAGGAGTTTTATGCTATCATTCAGGCATTGAATAAGTGGAGGCACTATTTGATTCCGAAGGAGTTTGTCCTATACGGTGACAATCATGCATTGCAGTTTGTGACTCAACAGGAAAATTTGAATCAAAGACATGTAAAATGGGTTGAATACATGAAACACTTTACTTTTGTAACTAAGCATATTTCTGGAACTGCTAACAAGGTTGTTGATGCTTTGAGCATGAAATGTTTGTTGTTGCAGGAGTTCAGAGTTAAAACACTGGGTTTTGATGACCTCAGGGACATGTACATAGATGATCTAGATTTTAAAAAGGCATATGAAGAAGCTGAGAATCCAATTCTCATAGATAGAAGCCAATGGAAAGAATACATGATCCAAGAAGGATTGTTGTTTAAAGGTAATCAATTTTGTATTCCAAATTGCTCCATGAGGGAGAATTTGCTAAAGGATAAACATAGTGGAAGATTGGCCGAGAAGTTTGGTCACGACAATACATTTGCAAAATTGAATGAGTCATATTTTTCATTGGGAATGCGAGTAGATGCCAAGAGATTCGTGGATAGATGCAGAATTTTTCAGCATTCGAAAGAAAAGAAACAAAATGAAGGATTTTATCAACCATTGCCAATACCAGAGAGGCCGTGGGATGCAGTCAGCATGGATTTCATATTGGGATTGCCAAGAACAAAATTAGGGTTTGACTCAATCTTTGTGGTGGGGGACAGATTTTCCAAAATGGCACACTTTATTCCATGTCAAAAAACCAGTGACCCACTCACATTGCGAATCTCTTTTTCAAAGAAGTCATTCGACTTCACGGCTTACCAAGGAGCATAGTTTCAGATCGATACACTAAATTCGTAGGACACTTTTGGAGGACCTTATGGAAGAAGATGGGACCTAACCTGTCGGTCAGTTCGGCTTATCATCCTCAGATGGATGGACAGACAAAAGTGGTAAACAAGAGTTTAGGAGACTTGCTGAGGCGCTTGGTGACATAACACCACAACCAATGGGACAACATATTACCACAGGAAGAGTTTTCTTATAATGACTCAGTTAACAGAATCACATGACAAAGTCCATTTCAAATTGCTTATGGCATGCAGCCGAAAGGAATTTTTGAGCTGAGGGATTCGGAACAGATTTCGACTAGGAGTGCTAGTGTAGAAGACTTCACAGAGGCGATGAAAGAACTTCACAGCCAGGTGAAGAAGCATTTACAAAACTCGAGCCAGGAGTATAAGCGCAGGGCAAATCAACACATGAGACAACTTCAGTTTGAGGTTGGCGATTTGATACTGGCACATCTGAGAAAGGAAAGGTTCCCGAAGGGGACATATAACAAACTGAAAATGAAGAAGATAGGACCATGTAAGGTCTTGAAGAAATTTTGGGCAAACGCTTATGAGATTGAATTACCCGATGGGATCAGAATTTATCTGATATTCAATGTCTCATATTTGTACCCATACAAAACTGAGGAAGCAGGAACAAGTGATGAAAACTAGAGATCCAGTGGACAAAGCAGATGCCTGTTGCAAAGAAGCCACAGATGGAAAGCATACTAGAAAAAAGAATTAGCAAGAAGACCATAAGAAAACAATACTTTGAATACTTGGTCAAGTGGAAAGGACATCCAGTTGAATATGCCAGCTGGCATAATGAAGTAGAGATTCAGAAGCATGGAAAGACCGTTGGAGAGCTCATGGACAGGAGCCCATGAAAATTTTCAAGCGAGGGAGTATGATGAAGGAGCATCGTCAATGTCAAGCGAATGTGGGGCAAGCGCCAATACATTTTAAACACATGATAAATTGTTTAAAAAAATTTGAAGATAGATGCGCCAAATGTAAATGTAACAGTTAAGGAGAGGCGTACTTATATATTGTAAAGGACCTTGAGCGATCCGCTCTCATCCACAGTAGGTAGAAGGCATTTATGTTAGTAGGTAGCTTTGAATTCTCTGATTTGACAGTTTTAGGAGTGGAGGGAAAACGGATATCGACACCCTCATTATGTAATTGTAACATAGAAGGAGGATGCCAATTGAGAGTATAGTAGTGAAGAGCATACCAAGAAGGAGAAAAAAGAGCATACAGAGCTGGAACAGAGAAACTGTAATTTAAAAAACACCCATGTACAGAGATTAAGTTAATACAAGAAGTCTTAGCTCAGATTCATGGCGTTGTAGTTGTTTCTTGTATGTGTATGCTAAATGGTATGTTCATAAATTTTAATCTTTCATTATACACTTTATTTCTATGTTCTGTATGGATGATTTCTTGTTAAATGTTTGAAGTCTGAGAGAGAAAGAGTTAGGAAATGAGTTTCAATTATTTCTCTATCTGAGTGAGGGTTCCTGCAAGGAGTGTAGTTGAATTGTCCGCAAGGAGTGCGTTGACAAAAGGGTTCAGAGGTCATATATCTGAGGGCTCAGATAAGTTAAATGTTGTTCTCATTTCCTCAAAGGTGCAGTTAAGTACAGGATTCATTCAATGTGTGCACAGACCAAGCTTGAATCGAGGGTTTGAAACCTGAGAAGCTATTGAAGGATTGTCACTGCAAGGAGTGCGCGGAGTTAAACGAGTTCAACACTGAAGTGTGATGCAGGAGCATCTACACATCATCAAGCGAGCCAGCGCGCACGGAGAGAGAACACACAGCTGGACAGTGCCAGCGCGCACATTTTGAAATGCTTGGAAATTGGTGCGCCGTCATTTGGACGAGGCATTCAAAACC
>SNQJ01S0021939.1:19638-30011 GCA_010110895.2 Picea sitchensis
ATTTAACCAGAGTTTCCTCTTTTTTCGATCTCTTTTAATTTCCATGCCCAAAATGAAATTTGAAGCACCGAGATCCTTCATGTCAAATTTAGAGGACAACTGAGTTTTCACATCCTGGATAATATCCTTGTTGTTTCCTATCAACAGCATGTCATCCACATACAAGACCAAATAAATCAAATGATCCCCAATTAATTTAAAATACACACAATGATCCTCTTTGCTTCTTGTGAATCCAATTCCCAACATATAAGTATCAAATTCATACTTTCTTCTTCTATAGAGTCTGATTCATCATCCTTTAAATCAAACTCTATTTTCTTTGGTTCTTCCTTACTTGGTAGGACTTCCTGTTTAACAACATCCTTCATTTCTCTAAATACCACATCTCAGTTATACACAACCTTCTTAGTTTCTCGGTACCAAATCTTATACCTTTGAGACCATCTTTATACCCAATAAAGATACAATTTTCAGCCTTCTTATCTAGCTTACTCATGTTTTCCTTTGGAACATGAACATAAACCTCACAGCCAAATACCTTGAGATGCATGAGAGAAGGTTTCTTACCAGTCCATACTTCTTGTGGAGTCTTTTCATCTGGCGTTGATGAGGGTGATATGTTGACCAGGTAACATGCATTACCCATTGTCGCTGCCCAGAATTCTTGCCCTAACCCGACAACACTGAGCATGCACCTTGTTTTTTCCATCAACGTCTTGTTCATCCTTTCCGCAACTCCATTATGTTGAGGTGTATATGGAGTAGTTTTTTGCCTTGCTATACCAGACTTCTTACAAAATTCTTCAAATTCATTCCTACAGAACTCTCCGCCATTATCTGTCCTCAACAACTTACTTCTTTTCTTTATTTGATTCTCAACAAGATCCTTAAACTATTTAAACATGTCAAAGAATTCATATTTATTCCTGAGGAAATATATCCAAGTATTCCTCGAGAAGTTATCTATAAATGAGACATAGTACACAGATTTTCCCAATGATGGAACTGACACAAGTCCAAACACATCACTATGAACTAGCTGTAAAATTCCTTCTGCCCTCGTTGCACCAGAGGGGAATCTTATCTGATTCTTCTTTCTGTATACACAATGTTCACAGAAATCAAAATCTAGAGAGCAGTTAGACATACCTTCAACCATACCTTTATCGTGTAGTAGTCGAAGACCCTTCTCTCCGATATGCCCCAGTCTTTGATGCCATAGCATAACCTTTTCTCCAGAGACCGTAGGAGTTCTTTCTTCTTCAACTGCAATATCAGAAACAATGGAACTATTACACCCATCACTAATAGTGCTTCCTTGTAGCCTATACAAAGTTCCAAACCAACCTCCCTTCAACAACACCATTGCTCCTCGAACCATCTTCCAGGTTTCCTTTTTAAATATTGTTTTTACCCCTGCATCGTCCATTTTTCTTACAAAAATCAAATTTCTGGCCAATCCTGGGATGTGCAGAACACCATGTAGTGTTCTAATCCTTCCATCTTTGAGCCTCAACTTGAATTTTCCTCAACCTATGATTTTGGTTGTTGAGTCATCACCTAGGAAAACATTACCTCCATCATACCTTTCATATTCACATAACCACTCCTTGTGGGGAGTCATATGAAAGGATGCACTTGAGTCAACCAACCATGCCTCATGATCTGCAAGTGTGCTTGAAGAAGCCAAGTACACATCTCCTCCTTCTTCCTTGGAGGTATTTTCTTCTGTAGAAGGAGATTCTTCAGATCCCTTCTTTTTCTCAACTTTGGATCTACACTGCTTCTTGTAGCGCCCCTCTTTTCCACATCTCCAACATACCTTTACAAACTTTTCAGGAGACTTAGATCTTCCCATAGACTTTGATCTCCCACTTGAGGACTTAGATCTATTTCCTTCCTGGGAGCGTCATCTTGTAAACAACGCATCTGTGCTCTGTCCTTCCATGTTCTTCTGTCTCATCTCCTCCGACAACAAGGATGAGACCACTTCATCAAACTTCAAGGCGGTTGTATTACTACCTATGGCCACAACTAGACTATTCCACGAGTCTGGTAAAGAGTACAGTAAACTAATACACTTATCTTCATCTGAAATTTTAATCTCAATAGATACTAACTGACTTACCACAGAATTGAAGGCGTTCAAATGCTCTGCCACTGAGTCTCCATTTCTCATCCTCGGGTTATACAGCCTCTTTCTCAGGAATAGTTTATTTACTAGGGACTTAGACTGATACAACTTCCCCAACTTATTCCATAAATCATTAGCTATAGCTTCCTCTCACACATGTAGTAATAATGAATCTGAGAGACACAATCGAATTGTGCTCTTCGCCTTCTGATCCAACTTTTTCCAATCATTTGTTGAAGTTCCTGTAGGTGCAGTACTTGGATCCACCACAATCCACTTATCTTTGTCCACCAATAGATCTTCCATCTTGAGCTTCCACAACTCAAAAAAWTTCCCATTAAACTTCTCGATCTCTATTTTCGAACTGCTCGCCATTTCTTTTCCCCTGCAAAAATCAATTTCACAGATCTCCCGCTGTAACAAGGCTTATCACAATCCCGAGCCAAACCCTTGACCACAAAGGTGTCCCTCTGAAGCCAACGCAGGTCTGATACCAAGTCTAGATTTTAACCTTGTCCAATATTTTACTCCAAACATATTTTCAATAAAAGAACATAAAAGAAACAATGGCAAATACACACATTACACATAGATTTTTCCCTTGGAAACCCAAACCAAGAAAACTAACATATTCTATATTCATTCATAGTGATACATTGTTTACAATAAAATATACATATAGGATCCAACGGCATCCAAAACCCTAACCCATTGACCTGGATTAGTCAACAACCCTAATTCCATAATCGGAAATAGAAAACCATCGGCAAAAACCATGTGTCGAAAAAATTCCCAACAATGGGCACGAAAATCGAGGCAACACAAAAAATGGGGTAAAAATGCAACACGTTTCCCCAAGCAAAAAACAATTCTCAGGGGCACTAACCCCAAGCCTCGACAACCCTGGAAGGGGGGGCCTAGCAACCCCCCTGCACGCCTGGCGCAATGTAGCAGACAATATAGCTAGTCGTGCGAAGAATATAACACATACCCAACAACCATATGGCATAAATATATGCCAAATTTAATCCAAAACCCATGGATTAATAGAGAAGGTCGAACCCCATTTTAATGGATATGATGTAATGTTGTCGGAGTTGGTTGGGATTTGGTATATTTATAAATTATATCAAATATATATATAGTTTAACCATGGTATCATAATTATCCACAACCATATCTCTACGTTGACCTTGCCTTTAATGAATTTTGGTGCATTCAATTCATGGGTTATTAAATGTTGGATATATGTGTAGAGTTAAATCAAAATAATACCATGACTTTTAACGTGTCACCTCTGTGGCCTAGTGGTAAGGCAATGAGATCATTTTTTATAGTTCAGGTGTTCGAATCCCATGCTAGCCAACTCATAACAAATTTTTTACCTTACCCCATATTGGCCATTCTCGAGGTGCCATGTGGTAACATTTGATAGTGCCACATGTCACACAATCACCTGCTATTGGCACAGGGGCAGACCCAGGGTTCATCTCCAAGAGCGCACCAACAAGCCCTAACTACTGGCGCTTTTAGCTACACCTGGGAAGCAGATAGAGTCTCACCTGAAGCAACTATGGGGGGGTTGCAGGACAGAGATGTATACAACCAAGGGAAATATCAAGTGGATCTAATACTAGAACAATACAGTATGCACATATCACTTATCAGCTTAGATCTATTCCACACATCTATCATATCTACCACAACAATGCAATAACAGTATATCAAGGCAAAATAACACAGCATCAATCACACACAAAAGACAGATATACGTGGTTCACCCTCTCTCTAGGGCTACGTCCACAGAACTGTGCTTTATAATGTATTAAGACGAAAGCATACAGTTATGATATGCACTCTTAACTAGCATATATTCTTTCTTATTCTCTCTATCTCTCCCCTCCCTGCGCACCCAACTGCAGGGTTGATCTTCACACCCAGTTGAAGATCTTATAATACAGAAGACTCTCATACTTTGCACTTCTCTCTCACCTGATATTACTCACTCTATCACACAGCAACAATAGTAACAACTAGATCGAACCTCCTTCCCTCATGTAGGTTCTTATTTATACATTCCAATATCTCATCGGCATCCTTAGGTTGAAACCAAGGTGTCAAAACCCTAGATACCAAAACCCTAGGTGTCTAAAACCCTAGGTCAACTTGACCCGCATTTTCAAGGCTTTGCCAGCCTGTCTTTCCTTCATTCTCTCGCGGTTCTCCAAAGCATCCAACGGTGGCTTTTTCCTATTACTAAGTTGTCCACGATCCTTCTTCCTTGTTGATCTATCATTCTCGATCTCCTCATCCAATGGGTTGCTTCCTTTTACTTTGCTCCGTCTTTTTTGCTCTTTGCTCACTTTGACCAGGTAACAATCACCATGTCTTCCGCGAAGCTTGCATTTTTCCTTTTCTTCCTTGTTCTTTGCTTATTTCCATAACCAAGGGCCAACAGGCCCCCAACACTCACCTGTGACTCGTCCCGAGGCACTTGAGATCTGACTCTTCTGTTTTACTTCAACTTTAGACTGCACAGTGCAGCCTCTTCATTCTGCTATATGCCTCCTCTCCTTCCTTGTGCAAACTATCTTTTATGTGTTTGGTACCCAGTTTCAACTACACCTGGTACCTAGACCCTTTTCCTTATGCTTTTACTTAGAGTTGCGAGGCGGCTAGTTGTCATAGTACAACTTCAACCGGCTCACATTCATTAATCATGTCGTCCATTCTCCCTTCAAAGTCTTCAACTACGCAGATCCTCCTTATGTAACATAGGCGATCTAATATGTCCCAAGCCAATGCATTATGAACTTCCCAGGATGCTTGATGAACTGACTGTTATATACCAGTACTAGATCACCTTGTCTAAATTCCTTCTTCTTGATGTGCCTGTCATGATAGACCTCTTCTCTTTCCTTTTGCACCTATTGATGAAATCCTGCAATAAATCTATCTTCTTCGAGTTCGATCAACTGTGCAAGCCTCTCATGAACAGCGCTAGTATCATCCATATTTGTAAAGGCAACAATTCTTAATCTTGGTACCAAGTATTCCATTGGGACAATGGCTTCGAGACCATATACCAACTTAAAAGGGGTCTACATTGTTAACTTCTTGCAAGTGGTTCTATAGGCCCATAGTATTGTTGGTACTCTTAAATCCCAGTCATCCCTATTCACACTGCAAATCTTCGTCGGCGTTGTTTCCAAGATCTTATTGAATGCTTCCACTGTTTCATTTGCTTGCGGATGGTAAGGTGTGCTCTTCTGATGGTGGACTGCAAATTCCTCAGTCAAGGCTTCAATAGTCTTATTTATGAAATGTGTGCCTTGATCACTCATAAGGATCTTTGGGCATCCAAACCTTGTCATGATGTCATCAAATATGAAGCGCGCAGTTGTAGTTGCACTACAGTGCTTAACTGCTCTTGCTTCAGCCCATCTGGTCAAGTACTTTGTTGTTGTAATGATGTACCTTGCTCTTGTGCGCTTTCCTGGTGGGTTTATAGGTCCCACGAAGTCAATGGCCCATTTCTCAAATGCTTGTAGAGTCAGTTGAGGTGCTAGTGGCATTTCATCTCTTCTGGAAGGTTTCCCAACTCTTTGGCATACATCACAGGCTCTATAATAGTCTTTAGCATCTCTGTGTAAGGTAGGCCACCAAAGGACAGCTCTAACCACCTTTTGCACAGTTGCTTTTCCTGTGTAGTGTCCTCCTGCGATGCCTTCATGAGCTTCTGCGAGGATCATCGGTCGTTTTGCCTCCATAACACATCTTCTCAATATCTCATCAGGTCCCATCTTGTATAGTTGTCCATCTATAAGTGAAAAGTCTACAGCGCACACTACTAGTTGTTTCTTCTAAGGAATTGTATACTCACTAGGTGCCATTCCTGTTGACAGGAACCAGAGTATTTCTGCGAATTGGTCATCAATATTTCTAATGGCCAGTAACTGTGCATCTGGCAGTGCATCTTCCAAACTAGTGGATTCTTCTCCATGTTCCAACCTCGACAAGTGGTCAGGACCTTTATTCATTCTGCCTAGTTTTACTATGATCTCAAAGTCATATTCCTGAAATAGCAGAATCCATCTGCATATTCTTGCCCCCAACACTAGTTTTTTGACTAGGTATTTCAGCGCAGAGTGATCCGTAAACATTTCAAAGTGTCCTCCCAACAAGTAGTGGCGAAATTTCTTAGTGCATACACCATGGCAAACCCCTCTCGCTCGGTAGTGGTGTAATTGATCTCAGTAGTTGATAGCTTCCTGTTGGCAAAGGCTAACAAATGGTCAATATATCCTTCCCCAGGTTGTGCTAACACTGCTCCTAAAGCAATAGAAGATGCATTGACATGCACATGAAACTCCTTGCTCCAATCTGGGGAGACCAAAATAGGCCCAGTAACCATTTTCGGTTTCAGTGTGTCGAAGCTTTGTTGTCACTTTTCTGTCCAACTAAACTGACAATCTTTCTTCAAAAGCTTCTCCATGGGTGCTATAATCTAGGCATATCTTTAATGAACTTCCTGTATTATCCTGTGTGTCCCAGCACAGTGCGCAACTGTTTGACTGAAGTAGGAGGGGGTAGATCAACTATAATGGAAATTTTAGATGGGTCGACCAACAATTCTTGCTTGCATACAATATGACCGAACAACACTCCAAATGGTGAGAAGAATATGCATTTCTTCAGATTCAAGGCAATTTGACACTGCCTGCATTTATTCAACATTAGCCTTAGACATTCAATACGATTTTTCAATAAACTAAAAATAGTCCAATCATCTAAGTATGCTTCTAGAAATTTATGCAAAAACTCCTTGAATGCTTTGACCACCACCCTGGAAAAGATGGTTGGGGAATTATTCAATCCAAATGGCATCATTGTATACTGATAGGACCCCCGTTCTGTTGCAAATGTGGTCTTATGGCGATCTTCCTTGGTAATCCGGATCTGATGATATCCTGAAAATCCATCTGTAAAAGAATATACTTCCTCGCCTCCCACAATAACTAACACTTCGTCAGTGAATGGCGTAGGGAAGGGGTCATGTAAACAAGCATCATTCAGCTTCCTGAGATCTACACAAATCATGATCTCTCTTGTCTTCTTGTCTTGCACCACCATAGGGCTAATCCACTCTGACTCTTCCATAGGTTTTATAATCCCAGCTTCCAATATTCTGTCGAACTCAATCTTCACTTTCTCCTTCTATGTAGGGTTCAATATGTAGGGTCTCTGTTTGACTGGTCTTGCATCTGGTTTTAAAGGGATCCTCATCTCTCCCATAGGCCCTTTAATGCCCTTCATATCAGTGAACTTGGTTGGAAACAAGTCTTGATATTCATGCAGTAATTTTGTAATCTCGTCAATAGTGGCAGCATCCCAGTAATCTCCAACATTTGCACGCTTTGGTGTCTTCTCTGTTCCAATATTGACTTTCCTAATCTTGATTAATTGTCCAATGAATGGTAAATCAACTCTTGGTCCTTCCACATCTCTTTGGCCTTCTGTTTCTGTGATGTTCACCTTTCTTGGATCAGGATTGATGTTGTAATAGCCTTGTAGTTTCTGGAGAGGCGTAGTCCATTTGTCCTCTCCTTGCTCCAAGGGGAGGTTATATGCCTCCTCGAATAATTTTTGTCTTACAATCTACAATGCTTGATCTACTGAAGGATACTGACTTTCAAATAAAAAGGTGGTTACAAAATTGTGATTCATACCTTCCCAATCTGTAGTGATGAGGCGCAGCTCTGCTTGAAGGTACCAGTTGATAGGTGTCATGTCCAGCGTGTTAATGAATTTTTGCACCCACTTATCTTGAGGGATGTTGCTCCAGGTTGATTAGCAACTTCGCACATGGTCCTTTGGGAAGCTTCGACTTGTGTATCGAACTCCACAGCCTTCTACTTGTGCTGAGAACCACGTTGTCATCAAGGTACAACATTGTACCCATTATGTAATGTTGTTTTTGTGTGACCCCCACCATCTTGTTGGGATTGCTTTCAGGGCCTCATCCATCACCAACAATTATTGTTGCATTGGTAGACTTTATTCAAAGTCTGACAAGAAGGTTTCTAAAGTATTTAGACCATCAAAGCTGGGTAAGTTACTTATTGTTGTGTCGATCCATCGAACTTCTCTAGTTAATCTAGCACATCTTCTGGTAGATACTTCATACTTTGTATTCTTCCAGTTCTCCGGTGCTTCTTCTGAGTCTGATGAACATGCATTGTCACTTCACCAACTTAGGTTTCCATTAGTCGTAGGATTAATGTAATCCTGTTGTCTGGTTGTTAATTTGTATATGTTTTCCACTTCATATGCGCAGTCTTCTTCTCTGATGGGTTTTGTGTATCGCTGACCTTCATCTAGATCTAAGGGTGCAATGACCCTAAGGCCATCTCTTTCAAAAGTCATACGTATTTTCTTTAAATCAACCACAGTGGAATTATTAAAATCCCAATCAATTCCTAACAACAAAGGGTAAGGATAGTTATCATCAACTATCTCAATTACCTCAAAATATACAAACGTTCTTTCTCCGTCGATGTCCATAGGGACATGTTCCAATCTACCAAAGGGGCTTGTTAGGGTCCTATAAGTTTACAGGATAATCATTATGCTGATTCATATTCATGATTTTGGGATTGAAAATAACATTCCATCTTTTAAATTATTTCCAAATGATCAAAGACCTAACATTGCTTCACGACGTGTAGTGGAAAGGTGAAAAGGACAAAACTCTTTGTTTTCGAGTGCATGAGTTTCGCACAATATCATCACCTTACATAGATTTTGAAACGAAAATGTTTCTACATACTGATTTGTGCATTTTGACATGAATCTGCAAAAGTCTCTTGTTTTTCAGGATTGCTTGGGCAAAGGTTCTATAATTTCGAATTTTGGTTTTATTAACCAAAATTTGGCTTTGTTGTTAGTTTTGGTAAGCCAAATAAGTTCCTGGGCCTTTTACAGACTTATGTAAGATTAGCTTTATATTTAATTCTTGGAGCTAGAAAGAGCTCTCGGGCCTGATACAGAAACATGGCATATATTAAAATTTTGGTAAAAAAATATTGGTTGAGCGCCAAATCCTCCAAGTTCACAGTGGCCAAAATCTACGCACTTGCATCCAACACATAAACCAAGAGTCAACACGATACACATGTAAGTCAGGGACCAAGGCCCAAGCGCCTGCACCAATTCATATGGAAGAGGAGCCCAAGAGGGGCGTAATGTGCTCAACGCGTCGATATGTATTGGCAACGTTGGTGTATATCAACGCGTCGATATGTATTGGCAACGTTGGTGTATATCAACGCGTCGATATGTATTGGCAACGTTGGTGTATATCAACGCTTTGAAAGAGTTTCTCGGCTCAAATGTGGGATATATCCCATCGATATAATTCAAAAGAGGTGCCAGAATTAAACCTTAACGCCAGGTGCCAAGAGGAAATATGTAGGTGCAGAGGACAAAAGGCCAGGCGTTGGTTGCCATATTGCAGGTGTCGACGACATTCAAGCAATTTTCCAAATCATCCAGATTCCATGTAAGAGACAGATGTGCGTCAAACCCTGAGGAGAATTGACACGATAGCCAAATCATCAAAGTCGATCTCGGGGGAGTACAAATTCTAGGAATTTGTTTTTGAAACCTTATATGAGAAGGACGCATATTGGGAGTGCTCTAAATAAATGATGGTTCGTGAAATTTTTGAAATTCTTGTTGTTCAAATGTACGCTCACTATGATCCATGGAGTGTGAAACCGATATATGGAATATTGTCAGACTGTGTACGATTTCAAGGTAGAAGACGGATTTTGTATTTGATCATAGCAAGCATTATTTCGATGGTTCCATGGCTTTTCTTGGATTTGTCAAATATTCTAGAGATTCATATGTATTGCTTACAATATTCCTAACATTTCAAAACCTGTGTTCAGCGATGGTCGATGTTGTTGTTGATGCCATGGTTGCAAAACATGAGAGGGCAACATTTGCTGGCGATTTGCAGTCACTTTCATGGTCGGCTATGGCAATTGGAGGCATAGCCGACAGTTTAGTTGGTGGCATTGCACTGTCTCATTTGAGGATCGATGTAGTATTTCTTCTTTTTTCCATTTTCCCTACGATTCAATTTTTAGCATGTGGTCTGGTTGAGGAAAAACCTTCAAGAAGTTATGGGATAGTTGAGGTCAATGTCAAAGTCTGTTGAAACACTAAT
>SNQJ01S0021939.1:30021-55337 GCA_010110895.2 Picea sitchensis
CATGTCCAGCGTGTTAATGAATTTTTGCACCCACTTATCTTGAGGGATGTTGCTCCAGGCTGATTAGCAACTTCGCACATGGTCCTTTGGGAAGCTTCGACTTGTGTATCGAACTCCACAACCTTCTACTTGTGCTGAGAACCACGTTGTCATCAAGGTACAACATTGTACCCATTATGTAATGTTGTTTTTGTGTGACCCCCACCATCTTGTTGGGATTGCTTTCAGGGCCTCATCCATCACCAACAATTATTGTTGCATTGGTAGACTTTATTCAAAGTCTGACAAGAAGGTTTCTAAAGTATTTAGACCATCAAAGCTGGGTAAGTTACTTATTGTTGTGTCGATCCATCGAACTTCTCTAGTTAATCTAGCACATCTTCTGGTAGATACTTCATACTTTGTATTCTTCCAGTTCTCCGGTGCTTCTTCTGAGTCTGATGAACATGCATTGTCACTTCACCAACTTAGGTTTCCATTAGTCGTAGGATTAATGTAATCCTGTTGTCTGGTTGTTAATTTGTATATGTTTTCCACTTCATATGCGCAGTCTTCTTCTCTGATGGGTTTTGTGTATCGCTGACCTTCATCTAGATCTAAGGGTGCAATGACCCTAAGGCCATCTCTTTCAAAAGTCATACGTATTTTCTTTAAATCAACCACAGTGGAATTATTAAAATCCCAATCAATTCCTAACAACAAAGGGTAAGGATAGTTATCATCAACTATCTCAATTACCTCAAAATATACAAACGTTCTTTCTCCGTCGATGTCCATAGGGACATGTTCCAATCTACCAAAGGGGCTTGTTAGGGTCCTATAAGTTTACAGGATAATCATTATGCTGATTCATATTCATGATTTTGGGATTGAAAATAACATTCCATCTTTTAAATTATTTCCAAATGATCAAAGACCTAACATTGCTTCACGACGTGTAGTGGAAAGGTGAAAAGGACAAAACTCTTTGTTTTCGAGTGCATGAGTTTCGCACAATATCATCACCTTACATAGATTTTGAAACGAAAATGTTTCTACATACTGATTTGTGCATTTTGACATGAATCTGCAAAAGTCTCTTGTTTTTCAGGATTGCTTGGGCAAAGGTTCTATAATTTCGAATTTTGGTTTTATTAACCAAAATTTGGCTTTGTTGTTAGTTTTGGTAAGCCAAATAAGTTCCTGGGCCTTTTACAGACTTATGTAAGATTAGCTTTATATTTAATTCTTGGAGCTAGAAAGAGCTCTCGGGCCTGATACAGAAACATGGCATATATTAAAATTTTGGTAAAAAAATATTGGTTGAGCGCCAAATCCTCCAAGTTCACAGTGGCCAAAATCTACGCACTTGCATCCAACACATAAACCAAGAGTCAACACGATACACATGTAAGTCAGGGACCAAGGCCCAAGCGCCTGCACCAATTCATATGGAAGAGGAGCCCAAGAGGGGCGTAATGTGCTCAACGCGTCGATATGTATTGGCAACGTTGGTGTATATCAACGCGTCGATATGTATTGGCAACGTTGGTGTATATCAACGCGTCGATATGTATTGGCAACGTTGGTGTATATCAACGCTTTGAAAGAGTTTCTCGGCTCAAATGTGGGATATATCCCATCGATATAATTCAAAAGAGGTGCCAGAATTAAACCTTAACGCCAGGTGCCAAGAGGAAATATGTAGGTGCAGAGGACAAAAGGCCAGGCGTTGGTTGCCATATTGCAGGTGTCGACGACATTCAAGCAATTTTCCAAATCATCCAGATTCCATGTAAGAGACAGATGTGCGTCAAACCCTGAGGAGAATTGACACGATAGCCAAATCATCAAAGTCGATCTCGGGGGAGTACAAATTCTAGGAATTTGTTTTTGAAACCTTATATGAGAAGGACGCATATTGGGAGTGCTCTAAATAAATGATGGTTCGTGAAATTTTTGAAATTCTTGTTGTTCAAATGTACGCTCACTATGATCCATGGAGTGTGAAACCGATATATGGAATATTGTCAGACTGTGTACGATTTCAAGGTAGAAGACGGATTTTGTATTTGATCATAGCAAGCATTATTTCGATGGTTCCATGGCTTTTCTTGGATTTGTCAAATATTCTAGAGATTCATATGTATTGCTTACAATATTCCTAACATTTCAAAACCTGTGTTCAGCGATGGTCGATGTTGTTGTTGATGCCATGGTTGCAAAACATGAGAGGGCAACATTTGCTGGCGATTTGCAGTCACTTTCATGGTCGGCTATGGCAATTGGAGGCATAGCCGACAGTTTAGTTGGTGGCATTGCACTGTCTCATTTGAGGATCGATGTAGTATTTCTTCTTTTTTCCATTTTCCCTACGATTCAATTTTTAGCATGTGGTCTGGTTGAGGAAAAACCTTCAAGAAGTTATGGGATAGTTGAGGTCAATGTCAAAGTCTGTTGAAACACTAATAGACAAATTTAAAGAACCACAAGAAAATGTTGAGAAAGGGAGATCTCAATCCTCTCAGAAGATCATTACTAATGTGTCGGCAAAAGATGATTTGCCAGATGATGAAGACTGGGTTAAAATTCAGAAAGAAAAACCTGGGGAGATTGTTGAAGAAAATAATGAGATGTAGATGGCATATCGATGAATGAAGAAGTACATGTCTCTGAGGATAAGCATTCTTTACTTAAGTTGCATACAGCGGAAGTGACTCGAAGGAGGAAAGATACTCGCATAAGCAAAGGGGATGTGAAATTCCCTGAGGTTCAGTCAGACGTTACTGATTCTAAAGGCTTTACAAAAGTCATAGGTACTAGAAGTTCATCTTGCAGATGTGACCAGATGACAAGTTTGCACAGGTAAAATAGTTAAACACCATCACACGTAGCTACTGGAGATTCTAGAATGTGGTTGGCATTGTCAAGGGTTAATTTAAGAAAAAATTCCATAACAAAGGTTGTTGCAGATATTATTTAAATCATGCTCGATGGATGCCAAGGAGTAGCAGTTTTCAATAGGGGAAACGCTTTCTATTAAGAGTGGAAATTGGCACATCCAGTTGCAAAATAAGAGGAGATCGCTCAGGTAAATTGTATATGAACTTTGCGTGCCCAATAATCCAAGCAAACCCCCAAGATGGCTATATGGATATGATGGAGGATTGGTTTCATATCACCAAATTTCCTGCAGATATCAATGGAAGAAATGGAGAAATATATCAAAGAAGAACACTTGTTAGAACATTTGGCAACGGATGACAATGCACTGCCAGATTCTTGGGCCAGATATCAGCAGAAGGTGAAATCATGATTCTAGCAACTTTTGCAGCAGAGACACATGTGGCACCTTGACTCTAATGGCGCTTGGAGATATGAAATTAGTATTGAAGCATATTTATGGGCATAGAATCAAATGCAGATGGATATCCCAAGATTTCAGGATCATATCGATCTTTTCAATTTCAAAAGGAACATATGGAAAGTTTAACTCCATCACTCAGATTTCAAAACAAGGAAGCAGGGCACTTGTGAGGAGGTGGTAGCCAAATCAAATCCCATTCTTTCAAGATCCTCTTAACAATTAAACAATAAGGTTAAAAGGTAAATAATGAGATAGGTGGCAGATTATCTCTTTTTCTCAGACAAAGGACAAGTAGTCGAAAGAACAAGTGGCCATTAGTTCCATAATTCAAGGGATAAGCATCAACAACCTTCCACCAAATTCGTGACAACCAAGCAATAGTTTCCAAATTTAATTTTCCTCTAATTTACTATTAGAATCTGTTTTGTTTGTTTTTAGCAGCCAATTTACATGTGTCATTGGGTTTTTGTTTTTTGTTTTCTATTTTGGAATCAAGTTGAGATCTCGAGCTATTAGCATTTGAATCATCAGCCAGCAGATAAGAATAGATCCACTATTGTAGGTTGCATGGGTTCGACTCATAGGAATCTTATGTGACCATAAACTTCTATATATTGGATCAAATTTGATGTAAAAAGGGTTGGAACCTATTGGAGGGATACTTTCCCAATTATTATAATGAGCTCATAGAGCCTCTCTTCTTTCAAATTTGCAGGGGTACAAGATCATAGTGTTTCAGGATTCATGTGCCATGGCTATTGGTGAAGTGCTTCTCCTGCAAATTGTTTCTCTGTTTTCATATGTTTTTCCTTTCCTTATTATCTTACAGAATTTTTAAGAACATGATTTGTTGAAAGATACACTATGATTCTTGTTGGAGGTAATATCAATGTTTTCTTCTGATATTTAATGGCAGAATTCTTCATTGCTCTGTTGCTAAATTGATCTTTTCTCTTTTTCTTCTATCTCGCTTCAATTAAATTTACTGAATCCAGTAGTATGTCTACCTTGCCCTGTTTCATTTGAGATTGATACTTCTTCAAATTGATCACCTCAGCCTCTTTGACTCCATTGCCCAGTGGTTTTCCCGTGTTGCTCTAACCAAGCATTTAAAAACCAAAACCAAATCTATCATAACTAGCCTAATATCATATTCCAAACTAAGCTAGATCAGATAGAGAGATCCCTCTCTGAGTCTTGGAGGGCTAGATGCAAGACTCCAAGTGGTTTGATGTTACCTCTGTGACTGCCTCCACAACCTTGGGAAAATTACAGAGTGCTAACAGAATGGCAACTCAACTAGGGAACAAATTTTCAGGTTCTCTAGAAAAATTATATCAAGTTTAGATTTGAATTATGATGGTGAACAGAAGCCAAACACAGGAAAGCTATACCATTCACCTGGCGACAACATTGTTCAAGATCCCGAGCTTCAAAGTTCAGAGAGACTTCACTACCAAAGAATCCAGAGTTTAGATCATTGATGGTGATCCAAGATGACATGGTATGTGGCAAACCCTCCCTCTGGTGAAATGTTACAAACTTTGAGAGATGAGTTAGAAGAATTTCAAATTGATGAGATTTTCTCAACAACAGTATTTATTTGTTTGAAATCAAGTCGATTCACACCTGAAAGTAAAAGTTGTTTTCTTGGTTTAGTTACTGAAAGATTAGAAAATGAATTTGAACTATTTGATGTTCAATTTGAGTCACATGATTTCCAAGATCTTAAAAAAATCTTGGAAAGTCTTCCTCCTCCAAAAAGAGAGGAAATTGTTATACCATTTGACTTGCAGATAGAGGAAGGATATGGTTGTGAACCCGATTTTGTAGAGGTGGAATCAAGGATTAGCCTTGATGAAGGAATTGAAGAGGTTATCCAGGATCAACTTGCCATTGGGAGCATAAAAGGTATATCAATAAACTATGAATTTATCGATCCTATAGCTGATTATATGAAGGATATTTCTAGTTCCATTGTACACATCCATCTACAGTTGCCATTACACTGCACACCTTGGGTTTTCTGGACAGAGGGTCAAATTGTTTCTCTAATGTTTTTAATAAACAATCCAAAAGTCAATGTGTATAAGCAGTTGCTTGACTGGCTGCACTGGCATTATTGTATCATTTAGAACAGAGAAACTATCAGTAGATTAGGGTAGGTAGGAGTGTGCCAATAAGCTCAACAAGATGAGCACTTCATTCTCTTTCAGTTTTTTCATAGTTTTTCAGTTTGGTTTGTATTCATCCGGTCTGGAACAGGTACAAGAAATGGACACAGGTTTCAATTTGGGAACAACCCAATGAATAAGACAGATGGTCTGCACACTCAGAGTTCCTAGATTCTTGACACCTCACGTGGAGCTTCCATCCCCAGGTGGAGCCTATGTTAGGGTCCTATAACTTTATAGGATAATAATTATGTTGATTGATATTCATGATTTTGGGATTGAAAATAACATTCCATCTTTTAAATTATTTCCAAATGATCAAAGACCTAACATTGCTTCACGACGTGTAGTGGAAAGGTGAAATGGACAAAACTCTTTGTTTTCGGGTGCATGAGTTTCACACAATATCATCACCTTACATAGATTTTGTAAGGAAAATGTCGTTACAAACTGATTTGTGCATTTTGACATGAATCTGGAAAAGTCTCTTGTTTTTCAGAATTGCTTGGGCAAAGGTTCTATAATTTCGAATTTTGGTTTTATTAACCAAAATTTGGCTTTGTTGTTAGTTTTGGTAAGCCAAATAAGTTATTGGGCCTTTTACAGACTTATGTAAGCTCGGATTTATATTTAATTATTGGAGCCAAAAAGAGCTCTTGGGCCTGATACAGAAATTTGGTATATATTAAAATTTTGGTAAAAACTTATTGGTCGAGCACCAAATCCTCCAAGTTCACAGTGGCCAAAATCTACGCACTTGCATCCAAAACACAAACCAAGAGTCAATACGATACACATGCAAGTCAAGGACCAACGACCAAGTGTCTGCACCAATTCATATGGAAGAGGAGCCCACAGGTGGCGTAATGTGCTCGACGTGTCGATATGTATTGGCAACGTTGGTGTATATCAATGCTTTGAAAGAGTTTCTTGGCTCAAATGTGGGATATATACCACCGATCTAATTCAAAAGAGGCGATAGAATTAAAACTTAACGCCAGGTGCCAAGAGGAAATATGTAGGTGCAGAGGACAAAAGGTCAAGCGTTGGTTGCCATATTGCAGGTGTCGACGACATTCAAGCAATTTTCCAAATCATCCAAATTCCATGTCGGAGACAGATGTGCATCGAACCCTGAGGAGCATTGACACGATAGCCAAATCATCAAAGTCGAGCTCGGGGAAGTACAAATTCCAGGAATTTGTTTTTGAAACCTTAGATGAGAAGGACCCATAGTGGGAGTGCTCTAAATAGTGGGAGTGCTCGATGGATGCCAAGGAGTAGCAGTTTTCAATAGGGGCAACGCTATCTGGTAAGAGTGGAAATTGGCACATCCAGTTTCAAAATAAGAAGAGATCACTTAGGTAAATTGTGTATGAACTTTGCATGCCCAACACTCCAAGCAAACCCCCAAGATGGCTATATGGATACGATGGAGGATTGGTTTCAAATCACCAAATTTTTTGTTGATATCAATGGCAGAAATGGTGATATATATCAAAGAAGAAAACTTGTTAGAACATTTGGCAACGGATGACAATGCACTACCAGATTCTTGGGCTCGATATGATATCAGCAGAGGATGAAATCATGATTCTAGCAACTTTTGCAGCAGAAACATAGGTGGCACCTTGACTCTAATGACGCTTGGAGATATGAAATTAGTATTCAAGAAGATTTATGGGCATGGAATCAAATGCAGATGGATATCCCAAGATTTCAGGATCATATCGATCTTTTCAATTTCAAAAGGAACATATCGAAAGTTTAACTCTATCACTCAGACTTCAAAACAAGGAAGCAGGGCACTTGTGAGGAGGTGGCAGCCAAATCAAATCCCATTCTTTCAGGCTCCTCTTAACAGTTAAAGAATAAGGTTAAAGGGTAAAGAATGAGATAGGTGGCAGAGTATCTCTTTTTCTCAGACATAGGACAAGTAGTCGAATGAACAAGTGGCTATTAGTTCCATAATTCAAGCGATAATCATCAACAACCTTCTAGCAAATTCGTGACAACCAAGCAGCAGTTTCCAAATTTTATTTTCCTTTAATTTACTATAATAATCTGTTATGTTTGTTTTTAGCAGACAGATTACATGTGTCATTGGGTTTTTGTTTTTTGTTTTCTATTTTGGAATGAAGTTGAGATCCCAAGCTATTAGCATTCGAATCATCAGCCAGAAGATAAGAACATATCCACTATTGTAGGCTGCATGGGGTCGACTCATAGGAATCTTATGTGACCATAAACTTCTATATATTGGATCGAATTTGATGTAAAAAGGGTTGGAATCTATTGGAGGGATACTTTCCCAATTATTGTAATGAGCTCATAAAGCCTCTCTTCTTTCAAATTTGCAGGGGTACAAGATCATAGCGTTTCAGGATTCATGTGCCATGGCTATTGGTGAAGTGCTTCTCCTGTAAATTATTTCTTTGTTTTCGTATGTTTCTCCTTTCCTTATTATCTTGCAGAAGTTTTAAGAACATAATTTGTTGAAAGATACACTCTAATTCTTGCTAGAGATAATATCAATGTTTTCTTCTCATATTTAATGGCAGAATTCTTCATTGCTTTGTTGCTAAATTGATCTTTTCTCTTTTTCTTCTATCTCACTTCATTTAAATCTATTGAGTCCAGTAGTATGTCTACCTTGCCCTGTTTCATTTGAGATTGATACTTCTACAAATTGATCACCTCGGCCTCTTTGACTCCATTGCCCAATGGTTTTCCTGTGTTGTTCTAACCAAGCATTTAAAAACCAAAACCAAATCTATCATAACTAACCTAATATCCTATTCCAAACCAAGCTAGATCAGACAGAGAGATGCCTCTATGAGTCTTGGAGGGCTAGATCCAAGACTCCAAGTGGTTTGATGTTGCCTCTGTGACTGCCTCCGCAGCCTTGGGCAAGTTACAGAGCGCTAACAGAATGGCGACTCAACTGGGGAACGAATTTTCAGGTTCTCCAGAAAAATTATATCAAGTTCAGATTTGAATTCTGATGGTGAACAGAAGCCAAACACATGAAGGTTGTACCATTCACCTGGCGACTCCATTGTTCAAGATCCCGAGCTTCAAAGTTCAGAGCGACTTCACTGCCAAAGAATCCAGAGTCCAGATCATTGATGGTGATCCAAGATGACAGGGTATGTGGCAAACCCTCCCTCTCGTGAAATGTTACTAACTTTGAGGGATGAGTTAGAAGAATTTCAAATTGATGAGATTTTCTCAACAACAGTATTTCTTTGTTTGAAATCCAGCCAATTCACACACGAAAGTAAAAGTTGTTTTCTTGGTTTAGTTATTGAAATATTAGAAAATGAATTTGAACTATTTGATGTTCAATTTGAGTCACGTGATTTCCAAGATCCTAAACAATTCTTGGAAAGTCTTCCTCCTCCAAAAAGAGAGGAAATTGTTATACCATTTGACTTGCAGATAGAGGAAGGATATGGTTGTGAACCCGATTTTGTAGAGCTGGAATCAAGGATTAACCTTGATGAAGGAATTGAAGAGGTTATCCACGAGCAATTTGTCATTGGGAGCATAAAAGGTATATCAATAAACTATGAATTTATCAATCATGTAGCTAATTATATGAAGGATATTGTTGGTTCCATTGTACACATCCATCTACAGTTTCCATTACACTGCACACCGGATTTTCTGGACAGAGGGTTAAATTGTTTCTCTAATGTTTTTAATAAATAGTCCATAAGTCAATGTATTTAAGCAGTTGCTTGACTGGCTGCACTGACATTATTGTATCATTTAGAACAGAGAAACTATCAGTAGATTAGGTTAGGTAGGAGTGTGCCAATAAGCTCAACAAGATGAGCACTTCATTCTCTTTCAGTTTTTTCATAGTTTTTCAGTTTGGTTTGTATCCATCCGGTTTGGAACAGGTACAAGAAATGGGCACAGGTTTCAATTTGGGAACAACCCAATGAATAAGACAGTTGGTCTGCACACTCAGAGTTCCTAGATTCTTGACACCTCACGCGGAGCTGCCATCCCCAGGTGGAGCATGTGTTAGGGTCCTATAAGTTTATAGGATAATCATTATGTTGATTGATATTCATGATTTTGGGATGGAATATAACATTCCATCTTTTAAATTATTTCCAAATGATCAAAGACCTAACATTGCTTCACGACGTGTAGTGGAAAGGTGAAAAGGAGAAAACTCTCTGTTTTCGGGCGCATGAGTTTCGCACAATATCATCACCTTACATAGATTTTGTAAGGAAGATGTCGTTACATATTGATTTGTGCATTTTGACATGAATCTGGAAAAGTCTCTTGTTTTTTAGGATTGCTTGGGCAAAGGTTCTATAATTTCGAATTTTGGTTTTATTAACCAAAATTTGGCTTTGTTGTTAGTTTTGGTGCCAAATAAGTTCTTGGGCCTTTTACAGACTTATGTAAGCTCAGATTTATATTTAATTCTTGGAGCTAGAAAGAGCTCTCGGGCCTAATACAGAAACATGGCATATATTAAAATTTTGGTAAAAAATTATTGGCCGAGTGCCAAATCCTCCAAGTTCACAATGGCCAAATTCTACACACTTGCATCCAACACACAAACCAAGAGTCAACACGATACACATGCAAGTCAAGGACCAACGACCAAGTGCCTACACCAATTCATATGGAAGAGGAGCCCACGAGGGGCGTAATGTGCTCAACGCGTCAATATGTATTGGAAACGTTGGTGTATATCAATGCTTTGAAAGAGTTTCTCGACTCAAATGTGGGATATATCCCACCCATCTAATTCAAAAGAGGTGCCAGAATTAAACCTTAACGCCAGGTGCCAAGAGAAAATATGTAGGTGACGAGACGAAAAGGTCAGGCGTTGGTTTCCATATTGCAGGTGTTGACGACATTCAAGCAATTTTCCAAATCATCCAGATTCCATGTCAGAGACAGTTGTGCATCGAACCCTGAGGAGCATTGAAACGATAGCCAAATCATCAAAGTCGAGCTCGGGGGAGTACATATTCTAGGAATTTGYTTTTGAAACCTTAGATRAGAAGGACACATAGTGGGAGTGCTCTAAATAAAGGATGGTTTGTGAAATTTTTGAAATGCTTGTTGTTCAAATGTACACTCACCATGTTCCATGGAGTGTGAAATCGATATATAGAATATTGTCAAACTGTGTACCATTTCGAGGCAAAAGACGGATTCTGTATTTGATCATAGTAAGCATTCTTTCTATGGTTCCATGGATTTTCTTGGAGTTGTCAAATCTTCTAGATATTCATATGTATTGCTTACAATATTCCTAACATTTCAAAACCTGGGTTCAGCGATGGTCGATGTTGTTGTTGATGCCATGGCTACAAAAAATGAGAGGGAAACATTTGTTGGCAATTTGCAGTCACTTTCATGGTCGACTATGGAAATTGGAAGCATAGCCGGCAGTTTAGTTGGTGGCATTGCACTGTCTCATTTGAGGATCGATGTAGTATTTCTTCTTTTTTCCATTTTCCCTACGATTCAATTTTTAGCCTGTGGTCTGGTTGAGGAAAAACCTTCAAGCAGTTATGGGATAGTTGAGGTCAATGTCAATGTCTGTTGAAACACTAATAGACAAATTTAAAGAACCACGAGAAAATGTTGAGAAAGGGAGATCTCAATCTTCTCAGAAGATCATTACTAATGTGTAGGCAGAAGATGATTTTCTAGATGATGAAGACTGGGTTAAAATTCAGAAAGAAAAACCTGGGGAGATTGTTGAAGAAAACAACAAGGGGATGCTAGATGGCATATCGATGAATGAAGAAGTACATGTCTCCGAGGATAAGAATTCTTTACTTAAGTTGCATACAGTGGAAGCGACTCGAAGGAGGAAAGATACTCACATAAGCAAAGGGGACGTGAAATTCCTTGAGGTTCGGCCAGACGTTACTAATTCTAAAGGCTTTAGAAAAGTCGCAGGTACCAAATGTTAATCTTGCATATGTGACCAGATGCCAAATTCGCACAAGTAAAATAGTTAAACGCCATCACGCGTAGCTACTGGATATTCCAGAACATGGTTGGAATTGTCAAGGGTTAATTTAAGCAAAAATTCCATAACAAAGGCTGTTGCAGATATTATTTAAATCATGCTCGATGGATGCCAAGGAGTAGCAGTTTTCAATAGGGGCAATGCTATCTGGTAAGAGTGGAAATTGGCACATCCAGTTGCAAAATAAGAGGAGATCGCTCAGGTAAATTGTATCCAAACTTTACCTGCCCAACAATCCAAGCAAATCCCCAAGATGGCTATATGGATACGATGGAGGATTGGTTTCATATCACCAAATTTCCTGCAGATATCAATGGTAGAAATGGAGAAATATATCAAAGAAGAACACTTGTTAGAAAATTTCGCAATGGATGACAATGCACTGCCAGATTCTTGGGCTTGATATCAGCAGAGGGTGAAATCATGATTCTAGCAACTTTTGCAGTAGAGACACACGTGGCACCTTGACTCTAATGGCGCTTGGAGATATGAAATTAGTATTCAAGCAGATTTATGGGCATGGAATCAAATGCAGATGGATATCCCAAGATTTCAGGATCATATCAATCTTTTCAATTTCAAAAGGAACAAATGGAAAGTTTAACTCTATCACTCAGACTTCAAAACAAGGAAACAGGGCACTTGTGAGGAGGTGGCAGCCAAATCAAATCCCATTCTTTGAGGCTCCTCTTAACAGTTAAACAATAAGGTTAAAGGGTAAAGAATGAGATAGGTGGCAGAGTATCACTTTTTCTCAGATAGAGGACAAGTAGTTGAATGAACAAGTGGCCATTAGTTCCATAATTCAAGGGATAAGCATCAACAACCTTCCAACAAATTCGTGACAACCAAGCAACAATTTCCAAATTTTATTTTCCTTTAATTTACTATTAGAATATGTTTTGTTTGTTTTTAGAAGACAGTTTACATGTGTCATTGGGTTTTTGTTTTTTGTTTTCTATTATGGAATGAAGTTGAGATCCCAAGCTATTAGCATTCGAATCATCAGCCAGAAGATAAGAATAGATCCACTATTGTAGGTTGCATGGGTTCGAATCATAGGAATCTTATGTGACCATAAACTTCTATATATTGGATCAAATTTGATGTAAAAAGGGTTGGAACCTGTTGGAGGGATACTTTCCCAATTATTGTAATGAGCTCATAGAGTCTCTCTTCTTTCAAATCTGTAGGGGTATAAGATCATAGTGTTTCAGGATTCATGTGCCATGTTTATTGGTGAAGTGCTTCTCCTGTAAATTGTTTCTCTATTTTCATATGTTTTTCCTTTCCTTATTATTTTGCAGAAGTTTTAAGAACATAATTTGTTGAAAGATACACTCTCATTCTTGCTGGAGATTATATCAATGTTTTCTTATGATATTTAATGGCAGAAATCTTCATTGCTCTATTGTTAAATTGATCTTTTCTCTTTTTCTCCTATCTCACTTCATTTAAATTTACCGAATCCAGTAGTATGTCTACCTTGCCCTGTTTCATTTGAGATTTATACTTCTGTAAATTGATCACCTCGACCTCTTTGACTCCATTGCCCAGTGGTTTTCCCGTGTTGTTCTAACCAAGCATTTAAAAACCAAAACCAAATCTATCATAACTAGCCTAATATCCTATTCCAAACGAAGCTAGATCAGATAGAGAGATCCCTCTCTAAGTCATGGAGGGATAGATCCAATACTCCAAGTGGTTTGATGTTGCCTCCATGACTGCCTTCACAACCTTGGGCAAATTACAGAGTGCTAACAGGGCTGACAGCTTGTTGATTATCCATCCTGAGCCTGATAGGGGAATAGATCAACTTCAGTTTTCCCATCAGTACCCAAGTTTGCTTTGTCATGACATTGACCTCCGACCCTAAGACGAGGACCACATAGTCTATATCATATTCACCTGTTCGAGCATTCAAGTGTAATTCCTTATTTGTCTTTCTCTTTTTAGCGATTTGGTGTACTGCCCTATTCAGTAAGGGGTCTATCTTTCATAGCTCATATTGTCTGATTAAATTTTGTAGTTCTTGTACAACACTCTCATCCTGAATCAACTTAATACAAGTATATAAAAATTCCATGAGCTTGCTTACCTCTTTTCCTTCTCTTAGAGAAGAAGACTGGTCAAATTCCTGAGGCATTCCATATTCCCTTACTTCTGGTCATGTCTTTGATGAAGAGCCTTGGTCTCCTTTGAACTCTTTTCTTGCCTCCTCAAATATTTGTCTTTCTTTCTTTGCATCAAAGGTTTGGGTCTTCTCGGTAGCTTTCCTGATTCCTGAGTCTTCTGTAGTTTTTCCCTGGATCTATCTGTCTTCTCCTGTAACAGCGACTCCAGGGTCTTCTCCGCGAGGTTCAGCATATATCAGTTGCACTTGCGAGTTTTGTTGAGGTCCTCTTCTCTCCTGAAGCTTAGCTAGTAATATTGGACATTCCTCAATAACATGCTCGAAGGAGTTGCAGTAGTTGTAAGTAGTGCAAGGGTTATGACAGTCCCTTGCGAGGTGTCCTGGCTGTGCGCAGTTATAAGAGATGATCTCTCCTTGGCCTCGACCCATACCTCCTCCTCCTCCTCCTCCTCTGAATCCACCGCGAGGATTGAAGTTTCCTCTCCCAGGGGAGTTATATTACGTAGTGTTTCCTTCTTATTGTACTTTGCCTTGAATTTTGTATACGTCTCTTGACCTTTCATGCATGAGATCGTAAGCCCTACAATCCCTATCATCATGTCCCACAGACTTACACATCGTGCAATACAAATTTGTGGGTGTCTAAACATATTTTTGCATGTAATAACACTCACCAGGGCGATGTCTATTTTGGCATACCTCATACCAGGGTAAGGTGACTTGCTTCAAAAGGCTCGGAGCTCTAGAGGCTAAGTATTCATGTAATAAGGGACAATGCTCCTTCTCATGGCCTTCTGATCTACATCTGACACACCAGATGTCTTCTCTTTTGTCTTTCCCCTTGACTTTCTTCATATCTTCGACCTACAGAGACAAACTTGTTAGCTGACTCAAGATCTGACTCATACTTGAGTTAGATTCTCACATAGGGGATGATTCTAACTTCATGGCGATCTTCAGCGCTTCAGCCTGCGAAGCAATCTTATGTTGCATGAGAGGAACTTAGATGTGTGGTAAGAGGGTGGCAATGAACGATTCTTTGTTCTTCTCATCTAGGATTTGAAAAGTCGGTCGGCCTGTTAAGTTCTTGAATATTTTATCGAATTCCCAAACAGGTTCGTCTACCTTATGCTTGATCTATTTCAGCTCTGTAATAAATTGTGACTCCGACTTGGGTTTCTTGAACTCTGTAATCAACGCATTCTTGATCTCATTCAACAGCTTAGGTTGTGCAAGTCCTTGGACAAGCTTCATGTACCAGCTCAGTGCGCGATCCCTTATGGTAGTACTAAACTAGTTTCTTTTAACAGCCTCGTCAGTGACATTATTAATATTCCATATGACTTCACATAGGAACCAGTGTTGATCCGGGTCTTTAGACCCATCTCCCCTAAATATAGGGAGTCTCATCTAGTCTACCATAGATATTCCTAGGTTTCATGTCTGAGTATATGTTGAACTGCTAGTAATAGTACTCTGAAGACTCTGGTGACTCTCACTATTCTGACTGCTTAGTGTTGTTGAAACAACAAAGCGATTAATAGTACTTCCTTCGGTAATTTGCGTAGTTCCTAAAGTTTTTGTCTCGTCCCAGTGAGGTTCTTCAGCTTTCTCTTCCTCTGCCCTAGCAGGTTCTGAATGCTCTTCGTTCGTCAGGTCTGCCTCTTCTCCACTGTAGAATCCCTCATCCTCGTAGTTCTGCTTGAATAAGTTCGCAAGATGAGCTTCTCTGAACGCTCTTCCACTACGCGTATGTCCAACCTCTGTGTCATTGTCACTGTTCGAATTCCTGAACATTAGCTTTTTCAAATCCGAACAATCTACTGTATCTTCAAGATGTTCTTCTCATGCAATAGCATCTTGATTTTCAGCTTCAGAAAATGTAAAAAATTTCCTCTGGGTCCCTTGAAGAAATATCTCTCGGCTTGGCTATATAACTCTACTCTGTCAACAACAAACTCAGCGATGTACCCTCCAATGGTGCTATCAAACCGGTGATCTACTACTCGTGACACAACGTTATCAACTCTCTTGACCTTATTGATCAACGTTGACATCCAAACTACAGGAGGTCTAGATCTGATCTCAAACTAGGTATCTGCTAACCTAGCTACCCACTCATATAGCTCCCGATGGATTCCTCCAAAGAAAATCTCATGTATATCAGTAAAGATATATCTCTACAACCAATCCTCTATACTAAGATTAGGGTTCTTATTATGGGATTCAACGAAGTCCTTCTTGATCCTCTATCCACTTCTGAATCTCTGTCTTTGATGGAAACCACCTTGACATTCCCTCAAGAAGATTCCTATCACGGCAACGGAACCATTTGTTGGCACAGGGGCAGACCCAGGGTTCAGCTCCAAGAGCGCACCAACAAGCCCTAACTATTGGCCCTTTCAGTTACACCTATGAAGTAGATGCAGTCTCACCTGAAGCAGCTATAGGGGGGTTGCAGGACAAAGATGTCTACAACCAAGGGAAATATCAAGTGGATCTAATACTAGAACAATACAACATGCATATATCACTTATTATTCCACACATCTATCAGATCTTCCACAACAATGCAATAACAGTATATCAAGGCAAAATAACACAGCATCAATCACACACACAAGACATATATACGTCGTTCACCCTCTCTGTAGGGCTACGTCCACAGAACTGTGCTTTATAATGTTTTAGATGAAAGCATACAGTTCTGATATGTGCTCTTAACTAACAAATCTTCTTTCTTCTTCTCTCTATCTCTCCCCTCCCTACACACCCAGCTGCAGGGTTGATCTTCGCACCCAACTGAAGATCTTACAATACAGAAGGCTCGTACTCATCACTTCTCTCTCACCCGATATTACTCACTCTATCACGTAGCAACAACAGTAACAACTAAACCAAACCTCCTTTCCTCGTGTAGGTTCTTATTTATACATTCCAATATCTCACCGACATCCTTAGGCCGAAACCTAGGTGTCAAAACCCTAGATACGAAAACCCTAGGTGTCTAAAACCCTAAGTCAACTTGACCCGCATTTTCAGGGCTTCGCCAGCCTGTCTTTCCTTACTTCTCGCGCGGTGCTCCAAAGCATCCAACAGTGGCTTTTTCCTCTTATTGAGTTGTCCATGATCCTTCTTCCTTGTTGATCTGTCATCCTCAATCTCCTCATCCAACGAATTGCTTCCTTTTACTTCGCTCTATCATTTCTACACTTTGCTCACTTCGACCCAGTAACAGTCACTATGTCTTCCACGAAGTTCGCATTTTGCCTTTTCTTCCTTGTTCTTCGCTTATTTCCATAACCAAGGGCCAACACCCGCCACTTGTCCACACTGCAAACTACCACTTGTCCACACTGCAAACTACCACTTGTCAACTCAAGAACCTACCACGTGCCTCTGTTACGTAACCTCTGCAACTACCACATGTCAACTCTGCAACTATCACATGTCATATTTGCACGCTGCCACGTGTCACCACCAGGAAGTACCATGTGTCCCTGTTGACTTTTTTAACTGTTGGTCAACAACTTCATAATGCAATAACATTGTCATACAAAGTCAGATTGACGGGTCGTTTGCGTCATTAGAAAGGTCTCGCCAAGAACTATGCAATGGTACAATTTGTTTTAGCATTTGAAAACTTTAATTTTCGAGCGATCATAGATCCTCCTGGATCATGAAGCAAGACATGTTGTCCTCTATGGGCCAAGCTTGGAGTGGTGGATGTTGTTGCCATCGATCGTATGGTGATGTGTGGTGAGTAAAGGGATCTTCCTGTTGATTTGCCTCTCGGTACTCCATGTCTATAACTTGCGGGCCTAGAGACATCATCTCCATATTTATCCCTAGAAATGGGGGAATAACATAGTTATCTCTAGAATTCCTCTAGGTCTAAAGAGAACCCCACTTGCTCCTACCACCCCTGGATTACGCTTAGATGCACCATCGAAATAAAGAATATGAGAAGATTGTGATTGTTTCCACTGGATGAAATCAAAAGGTGAGAGTTGAACCTGTTAGGATGCTCTTGGACGGATCTCAGTAGAGGTGATTGTTATCATAGGATTTGTACTTGTGCAAAGCCTTCCACAAGACACCAAACTTGTGTAACAACTGGAAATATTTATCATTGTCACCTAGATAAGTATTTCCCTCGTTTTAGTGATGGATGTGTAATGTCCCTTTCCGAGTAATCACTCAAGGACGACAACTTAATAGGCTATTTAATTCTCGTTGGCTATAGTCGATGAAAAGGGAATTAATTAATTATTTATTTAATGTCACTTGGGCAAAAAAGCAACATTTAAATCTCACATTGAATAATTAAATTAAAAGGAGATAAAAGCGACTTTGGGGGAAATAATAAAGGGATATTTTATAAAGTTACGTTATATTATTTAATTGAACGGAAAATGTAAAAAGGATATAAAAGAGATATTCGTGCTCATTCTCTCAATATTCATGATCATTTTATCAAAATCGATTTGGAGAGCTCTTGAATCTTTTTGGCTCTGGGACTGAAAGCCCTAGAGTAGATTGGGTTTGATGGTGAAACTATTCCATCCTAGTTGATCAAGAAGGAGGAATCATACATATCTCTCATTGGTATTCATTGTCAAGGAAGAAGATTTATCAGTTGTCAAGTCGTGGGAGTTTTGAAGAGGGTCGTACCATTTATTTGTAGCGAAGGTGGTGCAGACCCCCTTCCCTCCTTGGGGATATGCAACCTCCCGATATTGGATCGTTCAAACACCTAAGTCAAATTGACTCTTCGGGTCCCTACGGGTACCCAAAACCACTCTACACAGGTCCCACTTTCTCCAAAGTGTGGGTCCCCTTAACCCCACGACTCTCTTCTTGGCCCTTTAAAGAAAGTTGGTGGTGACACTTAGCTCTCCATGCCAGGCCCTTTATATCATATGACCTCGGGCTATGTCTCGAGGATAAACCACAAAAGAGCTTTGGGCTTCAGCTCTTTCCACAACAACCAACTCCTCGTTCCTGAACTCCAAATCGACAAACTCAAATGGTGCGAGGATCAACGGTCCCTGTCCCTCCTTCAGATCGACGACTGCGATATATTCAGACTCCAGAATTCAGAAGTTTCTCACTATCCTCCTCTGATATCTCCCAGATTGTTACTCCTCCGAAATGTGTGGATCGCTTCCATGCGTCCCTTCCAGATTCAACGATCTGGATTCAAACTACTCTTTGCGACTTTGCGAAGATGTCTGTCTGCTCTTGGCAAACCTCCCAGAGCTCTAGCTCCCAGATCTCCTGATATTTCCCCACCTGTCTCCTTCTGACGATGGAAAATTTCACTGTCTTCGAGACTTCGGCAAGTCCTCGACTCCCTTGAGCACTTAGCACAATTTCTTCCCGAGACTTAGACTGTTCTTGACCCTTCTTCTGCACTCCTTGCAGAGTTTTGTGCTAGTCCTTCTAGGATTTTGCTCGGTTTGAAACCTTTGAGGTTCTCAGCTCCCCTGTGTCCTTTTGCGGACACTCTAGTGCCCTCCTGGAAACTTAACACCCTTCCACATGAGCTTGTAAGACAAACATACTTTACCCTTGGTGCACTCCCTGCGCTCACTTCAACCTTCTGACGGCTTCTCCCTGATCCCTTCCAGAAGTATTAAGACATCTCCTTTTCTTGGTCAATGCACTCTTTCAGAGCCTTCCTTCCTCAGAGTATTTAGCAACCTTGGGATTCTCTCAACGTCTCCAACACTCCAGAATGTGTTGCTCATGTGCGAACTCCCACTTGCTCAATGCCTTCCTGGCAGAGTCTTACAAAGTATTCAACAACTATGCATTGCACTTTCTGCCACACAGCCTTTCTTTCCAAGGTATTTAGCAACCTTGAAATTCCCCTCTGAGTCTGTGAATTATCCTGGTGTGCCCTCCTAGCAGATTTTCTTCTAACTCGAATGAGTTCAAACATGCACTCCTTGCGTTGGCTCACAGAGTTTCAACTCTCCGTCGCGCACTCCTTGCACTTAGCCTAGAGAACCTGAACTAATTCAACAGACTCACAGATAGAAGATTATAATTCTATCCCTGTAGACGATTTCTAACATACGTCTACAACACAAACGCATACAAATGACATTCACCACTAAACATCCATTATACAGAAATTGACAAACATGAAAATCTGTTACTTTCTATTAATGGTGGAATGTCCATTACAATACATGAGTCTGAACTGCAACTGAGTCTCGGCTCTTAACAACCTCTTGGCTTACAATGATTTTCATCAAAATCCAACATCCTTTTTCTAGGCATACGATACAAGGATTTATACAAGAGGGGCTCGACAAGCTTCCCTCCAAGCTAAGCTAGTGGCGTCTAATCACCATTCAAAACGCCTGACTAATGAGGCAGTTTATAATGATGGAAATCTGATCCGAATCGAATACATATCCCTCCTACCGCCAACCACTTAATGGGGACCTCATCTACAGCTTGTGCGAAGGCACAACTTGGCTCTACCAACATGACAACATTAATTTCCTTATTCACGATTTAGATTTTGAAGGCAAAATGAGAGGGCAACACCTCTCCCTTCCTTGAATGCACACCAATTGTGCTAGTCAGCTGGCGCGTGCTAAGGTGGAGCGATGCTCCTGCATCAAAAGGAAGCACCAAAGAGGTCATATCACCCATTATTGTAGGCGAAGGGGATCCAAAGGGGCTATACATTTAACAACAGGGTCGTACACTTACCAACATGTCGTGTTGCAACTTGTATGAGCATAAAGAGGTGGTTGTATCACCCTTTTTCTTGTTCATGGGTCTTTGAAGGAGAGTTGCACTATATTTGTAGTTTGTGAGTAGGTCAAGAAATGACCACATTCCCCTTCTACAAATCGTGGGGTTTAAAGGGAACTCTGCCATTAAATTACAGTCATAAAGAGGAGGTCATGCCCCTTTATTTGTTGCTTGTGGGATCTGGAAGCGGTCATGTCAATTATTACAATCTGTGGGTGTCAAAGGGAGTTGCTTTGGAGCAAATCGAACTGTTATTTCTCTCCTCTATTCTCCTCACTAGATCGTGCCACTAAATTGTTGATTGTGGTGTCTTGAAGGAAGATCATTCTTATGTATTAACTAGTGTCCAAGTATGTTTACTCCCAGGTAAGATGAAGTTAATAAATTTTATTATATATGTTGAGTTTGTTTTTTGTTATGATCGATTGAATGAGTTTGTGATCATTTGCAATAATGTAACTATTGTTTTATTGGTATTGAATAAAATAAAACCACCATATATGTGCAAACTCTCTTGTGAACTTGTTTGAGAAGAAGATCTAAAATTTTAGTAAACACAAACCCCCATTTGCATGCCAAACGATTGTGTATTTGCTATAAAATTGCCTTGAGACAAAGATCTGAAACTTTCATAAACACAAAAATACCTCAACAGTCTATTAGGTGATCTTGCAGGATGCAAATCCAAGTCAAGGGAGGCTTCCCTTGTGACCTAAAGGGATCTAATAGAAATTTGAAGATAAGTCTACAATCCCCTATCTTGGTCACTTGAAATGATAAGCTAGGCTTAAGGGCAAGGTTGAAGCGAGACAAGACAACTAATTGATTAAAGATATGAGAGACATTGTAATAATTATCAAGTCTATAAAAGCAAGCAATGATCCCATTCACTGGCTATCAATGAAAGCAGGGCTGCTACAATAATTTTCCACAACATCTAACAATTTATACCAACAACAAGAAAACAACCCTAAAAAAATGTAAATAAAATCTCCAATATAGTCCTCAATAGGTGGAATAAGATCCAAGTGTTCAACAATGGCTTTGACCTTCTTAAACCACAATATTAAGTAAGTATTTAGCAATCTAACTAAGCCCTAATGGTTGTAGTAAACATTTAAAATAATGCAAATAATTTTACTTAGATTTCTAAATGTTGGACTTGCATAAGCATGACCATACCATGTAAAACCTAATCCACTAAAGCGTTTTGAGAGAAAGAGGGTTTTGAGAGAGTTGTATCACTTGCAAATACTAGACCAGTGTCATTTTCTCTTTGCGTAATGGAGTCAAGCAACACCATGAATTAGATAACCAAGAAGAGATGAGAATTTGAAACCTTATGATTAAGCCTTAGAGGCCTAGGATCAAGATCGAAAGACACCCCCTAAAGTTTATGGCCTTATAAACCCTAGGTGTTGTCTTCTTCTAGGACGTCTAACTTGAAGATTCAAGTGAACTAGGTCAAAGTCCAAGGTTTATGGTCTTATAAACCCTATATTTTGAACTAATCAAGACAAATCCCTAGGGGGATAGTGTCTTTTAATCCCTATAACCAAGTATTAGATGCTTCAACAAAAAAGATGAATGAAATGGGAAGGGGGATAAAGAATTATAATCCCTCTTAAAGTTTCAAGCAAGAACAAGGTAGCATGCAACTAGTTTACAATATAAAATTCACCAAAATATACCATGAACAAACATTTAAGCTTGACAAAGAAAACTTACTCAACCAAGTCAAAATGTATGAGGAAACCCTAGCTCAAGATAATCCACCAAAACAAGACAAAGCATCCACAAAGATCTCCTCCAAAAGGTGCACACTAGTTCTCCGTGAAAATTTGGACTTGAGGTAGTGATAGCCTATATATACGAGGTAACTCTAGCGCTATAACCCCTCAAAGTACAACTAATCTGTGATACAAGTGAGATAGGTCTAAGCCAACCCCTCAAATAGCCTCAACCAATGAATAATCATGGTAATACACCATAACAATGTTCTCCTAGGTCACACATGTGGTGATGTCATGCTCCAAGAGGGTATGTGAAGCCTCCAAAGACCACGTCTCATCATCCAAGAGGTGAAAATCAATGTGAAGGTAACACCTCCTCATTGAAGATCATGTCTCATCGTTAAGGAACCTCGTCTCATCATCAAAGTGGTGCCCCAATGGCAAGCAAGCCCCAATCATCATGAAGTGATCATAACACATGACGTCATCCTCCATATGTTCAACATCCATGGTGAGAAAGCCAACGTTGAAGGTGGAATGAACATGCATCACCTCTCTGAGTGGTGTCCAAGCATAACCAAGTGGAACGTCCTCCATCAAATGTTGAATAAGGTGTGAGGTGCATTGTCCAAAGTGTGGAATTCTTGCCCATCTTCTTGCCATAATGACCATATCTGTCAAATGAGAGCTCATATGTCCATCATCTAGTGTCCAGGAGGTATGAGAGGATGTATCTAAAGGAGGTCAATCACTAGGTGACCTAACGCTTTATATCACACGTGTTATATCCTGCATAAAGTGCACAACGTCCCAGGTGAAAGCACAAGGACATCCTCCAAGTGACCATGTCAAGTACACCAAGTCAATCAAAGTCATGGAATCAGGTAGAACCAACAATCACAAGGGGAAATATCCCTTAGAAGCATACAAAGTAGTCCATCATTTAATATAGAAGCCAAAAGAAAAACTCTCATTGGGTATCCCCTTCAAACTTCACACAAGGTCGTGACTTTATGCAATTTGGCAAGTTTAGGTATGGGAGGACCAGGAAAGGAACCTATTAGGTGTGCCACTACCCAAGTAGAGAGATAGTTCCTGGAAGCACCCATCAGAGACATGTAATGAATGTGAGGTGGTCACGGGGTTTGCTTCTGGGCATGGGGCAATTAACATGCAAGACAATGTATGGGCTCACCTCCACTAGTGCCTTTATACAGGGTGTGCTTGGCAATTGAGTTACCCTTTCCTTGATGCTTTTTGCATTCCAAACCCCTTATTTTCCTTTCTCTTTAGTTGATTTGATTTGCAAGTTCCCTTAAAAGGGTTTCAAGCATAACGCTTCATTTTCTTTTTTAATCAGGATATATTCAAGTCATGTTTGATTGATGAATGTGTTTATTCGCACTAAGACTAGGGGCGATTGCCATTAATGAGGGTGTAGAGCTCAATTATGGACTATGGATTTTAAATGTCCTCATTATCCCATTTATTTCTTTATTATTGGCCAACTGCAATCTACCTTTGTGCTTTTAGCCCCTTCTTCTCATAAGAGAATGATGTACACGCCTTTTTGGTGTACATGTAAACACATACCCAAAAGGTGGGAGAATGAAAGGATCAAGGATGAAAAAGTGGTAAGTATGATCAGTAATGTTATGCTATTTCTTTCAGGGAACCACCAGTAATACCCCTTTCCCCGGGAGTAACGACAAGGGTCACTGGTCTAGGATGTCTAGGATGGAACCAAGGTGAAACAAGGCACAAAGCATAACTTTCGAGCTCATGATTCATTATCCAACTTCAACCTATGATCATTACTCAAATTCCGAATGTATTAAATATGACACTTTATGTGAAACAAGGACTAATGTACCTCATAATATGCTGGAACACCATCTCCCAATGAGCCTTGTTGATTGTGTGTGATGAGCCATGTTGAACAAGAAGATGCATATGGGGGGTTGTTGGGTTGCTTTCTATGTACATGTTGATCATCATTGTCGGCAAGATCATTGTCTTAATTGCGGGCCATGAGACATGATCTCCTATAGTTACCCCTACGTGGGAATGCGTAACAGTGACAATTTGAAGGAGGAATGGTTGGAGACACAGAGTCTCCCAACAATTAAGGTCCTGAGGAGTGGAGATATTGAGGCGCTTGGTGTTAAGATGCTCAGATAGAATCACAATAACTTTTCATGTAACAATTACAAGAAAAGGTTTAACTTCCTTGAAGAGGTCTTGATTGAGAGCCAACTAAATCTTCGAGCAGACAAATTCAGGAAGATTTGACCAGACCCTTTTGAAAATAGGCTTGTTGAGAAAGGACCCAGGGTAAGAGGAATGCCAACGACCAAAGAGGTGTTTCAAGGAGGACAACCATCAAACTTTGTGGCTAATCCCATGCATAACAGACCTTGAGAAAACACAATCCAAGAAAAGGTGAGAAGAATATTTAGTAGAGGAGCAACAAAGGAAGCACTTGGTGGGCCCTTGGATACCCCTTTTGCGCAAATTTTCTAATGTGAGTATTTTCCCATGCACTAGATTCCAACATAAGATGTCAACTTTGGGTAAACCATCAAGGTACCAGATATGCTACCAGATTCCAAATTTTTTGTGGGGGGCACAGATTCTGAAAGCTGGAACTCGTAACCTTTTTGAATAAAGTAATTTTGCGATCTCCAACCTTTAGAGTCCTTAACTACCAATTATTGAAGCACACTCGTGTAATTGGAAGGAAGTACATGAGAAGAATATTACAATCAATTCTAGACCAAAGTTTCATGGCATAAATACAATATGGACATGCCAATGTATTGATATTATCTTGGCAGTTCAATATGATTTAGAAATCATAATTAAATGCAAATTTTGTATTGAATCTCAAATGCAAGTCTTTTGATATTGTGCAAGACACATAGCTTTTTTTCAATCCTTTGTGTTTCCTTGATAATACTATAAATTAATTTGAAATTGAAAGATATATTATCATGGTTCTTTTTAAGTTTATTGGTTATTAAACTCTTAATAATGGTTATTGCTATTTTTCTCTGTTATATAAATAATTATTTTTAATAACCAATCTCTCGAAACTAAGAAATATTGGAGATTATATATATATATATAT
>SNQJ01S0021939.1:55347-68041 GCA_010110895.2 Picea sitchensis
TGGCCAACAATTAATATAAGAAAATTAGAAAATAATGAAGATATTAGTTATTGTTTATAGAAAAGAAATGATAACAAAGCCATAATATATTATGCTTGTTTATTCATCTTATTATCCCCGGCTCGTAGGGATAACTAAGGAGATGATGTCTTGAGGCCCTCAAGTTACAGATACGGAGTATCGAGAGACAGTTTGACCAACAGTGTCCACTTACACAGACAGAGACCCGCTTCACCACCACAGTTCCAGGTTCATCATGAGGGTATCCACCACAACAACTAGCTTATGGAAGAAATTGGGTCTTGCTCCATGAGGTACAAATCAAGTATTATGGTGAGTCTCATTTTAATATTTGAGGCATTTGAGTTTGTTACATTTGAAACTACTTTTGATTATGTAACGTCTACTTGGAAATTAGGCTCTTTGCTCCGTTTCACTTTGGTGGTTGACATTGCGCCCTAGTAAGTGGGTCACCCTTAAGGATAGGTTTGTTGGTAGGAGGTCCTCTTGACAGGTCATCGTGTCATTCCTAACCATACTTGTCACTTTCCACGATTCATCCCCTCAACTCCTTACCTTTTGGGATTTTCAGGTGTACTGACCCAAGAAGGGATTGTTCCTCATTTCATGGGAAGAAGGGGATGAAGGCCTAGAGGCTTGTAGTTGGAAAAAATATAAAATCCAATCATGAACCTTCTAGATGCTTGCTTAGGGATCAAGAGGACAATGAAATGTCTCTCACATGAAACTGATGGGACCCGTAAAAAATAACTAATGTGAAATGCCAACCAAGGTGGAGCATGTGTGGGCATTGTTTTTCATGCTTAGGTAAAAGCCCCACACATGATTTCAACTTGGGGAAGCATGATGTGACCAAGGTAGAGTCAAGGTGGGCATTATTTTTCATGCTTAGGTAGAAGCCCCACCTTGGCTTCAACTTGGAAACATCTTAAAAATACAAAAGGTAATAAATGGGATTGGAAAAAGGTTGCATTGAAAACAAAGGTGTAACACACCCTCTACAAAGGAATCCATAAATGAGATACTATGATCCCTTGTATGTCATGAACAACATGCCCAAGAGTCTTGCCCCCCATCAATGTCACTTTTTCCACATGACCTAGAAAGGGTCCACTTAGGAAACACTCCTAAACTTGAGGTACGATTCACCCAATAGGTTGCTTTGTCAACCCTCCCATACTTAAACTTGGTAAATTGCATAGAGTCTTTGAGCACTTGTTTATTTTGATTAGGTGGTTTGGATGTACATGATTAGATGGCTCTTTTATTGATTTGATTTACTTTTCATGATTCATTTGACTTGAGATCCTTGGAGAGCATATTCATTGTCTTGCAGGACCCTATGGTGGACAGATTTAGAAGAATAAGCCTAGCTTGGGCTTCCTTGGGGTTTGAAGCCCACAGGATGGATATCGTGGCCCATGCACCAGGAGATGATGATAGCTTTTGGAGGCCTGAGGAGACACCATGGAGGAACTATCCCATCCGTTTCTAGCCCAATGATTTTCTCTTGATGCTAAAATGTCACTTTTGAGGAGGTTGATGTCACCATAGAGCTAGGGTTGTGTTGGTGGTGTTGATGTTGCTTGACACTTGGCATCTTTGGATGGAGAGGAGTACCTTGAAGATAATATCACTCGAGGAGAAGGCATTTGGAGGCCCAACGTGTCATCTCCAAGCCCAACGTCCTTCTCTTGATGCCAAAACGTCACTCTAGAAGAGGGATGATGCCACTTTATGGTTTCTTATGAGAATTTTTAAAGTTAAATTTGAATTTGAATTTTACAATGTAAAGGGGGAAAAGTAAGGGTTGTTGACCCTTTACTTTGTGGTTTAGCTTAAAATTAAGTGGACAAACACTTTCGGTAGAATTTGTGAAAATAGAGATCAAACTCTTGTCATTTTTATATAGCTCTCCCATATTGCAGAGGATTGTGGTTGAGATTTGCGCCCTACTTGGGCATTTTGGTATCAGGATTTTGGTGTCTCTCTCTCTCTGTGCAAATTATTTTTGGTGATATCTCTTGGTGAATGGTTGAGCTAAGGTGGTGCGTACCTCTTGGAGACTTTTTCCCTTACTCGTGAATGGCCGTTGCTTTGTGAGATAGGGTTTGATCTTGCATATCTCTTGGAATCAGTAAGGAAAATCCACAATTGTTAGTTCTTCTTGCTTGTTTCATGATTATTCTTGGTTGAAACCCTAGGAGGAGTATAAGTGCATACACCCTCCATTAAGATTCATTCATTTGCTAGTGTACAAGTCATTTATTGCAAGGTTGCTAGGAAGAGTACAAGGGTGTACACCCTCCTAGATATACCTTAGTTTGTTTTGCATGCCCTAGGGAGTAAGAGGATTTACACCCCTAGGGATTTTGTTGATCTAACTCATGCTTTTCAAGACTCATTCACCCAAATTTTAAAGGCACTAATCTGAAGTTTGCAATGGAGAAGTAAATTGTTTGCATTGGTAAACGTAAATTAGTGAGATATTGATATTGTTCAAGTTGGGATCTATTCTTGATTCTTTGAGGTCGTTAAGGCCTCTAGGGCGTCTAAGTTTGCTTAGTCTTCTTGGAGCTATAACTAAACAAAAGCTACAACTAATAGGGCTGCAACAAATTGCTCTCTTTTTTTATTTATAACTCACATTTCAACTGTCAAAATTTGCTAGCACGCTGCCAAAATAATCTACTAGTCTCAGTGCACTTTTTGGGTGGTTTACTTGTACTTTTTGTGGATTGAAATTTTCTTTTGTAGCAATAGTTTACTACAACCACAAGGCTGATAATATATCTCTGCAATACTTGTTCATAACAACCTTATATTTGTGTTAAAGTCTCATGCTTTCATACTTGAGTTACTCTAGTTATTGCCAGCTTATCTCTCACATCATTCACCCGACTTTTAGCATCTTGTAGTAGCTTATACAATCATTTACTTGTTGATATATATTTATGTTGACTACTATAAAAAAATATTGTTATCCCCTGGCCTAGGGATAACTAAGGAGATCATGTCTCGAGGCCCACGAATTCTATACATGGAGTATCGAGAGCCAGATGACTTGAGCATGCCCTCGGAGGGCCCCTCTTTTCTTCAGTGCAGTCCATTCATCACCAACAACATTATCCATCCCACCAGCCTAGTCCTGAAATAGCGGTGGTTCTTGCTCCATGAAGTAATGAGTCTGAGTATCATGGTATGTATAAATTTGACTTTTGAAGTACTTGAATATGTTGTATTGAATCCTTCTTCATTTCATGACGTTTGCTTGGAAATTATGTTTTTTGCCTCGTGTATACCTAGAAGGGTAACACGATGCCCTAATAAGTTGGTTTCCCTTTACGATGGGTTGCTACTAGGTGGGTCTGTGAAAATTCATCGCCTGTTCCCTCCATACTTACCACTTTCCATCCTTATTCCTTCCATCCCCCCTATCCTTGTTTGGGCATTAGGATTGGCTATGCTAGGAAGGGTTGTACCTTACCTTGTGGGAAGAAGGGGCTAAAGGCCCAGAGGGTAAAAGTAGATGGAAAGAGTTAAAAGACAATGTTGAAACCTTTGACATGCTTTTCCCAGGGATCCCCGAGAAAGCTGTGAAAAACTTCTCTATAATAAAAGGGGACCCATAAGATACATAAACACTCAAGGTACTAGTTGGTGGATATGAGGTATCATCACGCGTCGAACTTTTATGACCATGGGCATGTATCGGTATGAAACTACAACCTATCTGGTCACCAAACTAGAGTAGTGGATTTTGGTGGCATAGCTAAGAGAAAGGGGGTCTCATCACGATCCAACCTTCTCATTTCCGTGAAATGTTTGTGGATAACACTGTCACCTCTGGTCATCAAGACAAGACAGTGGCCCTCAACTATTCCCTTGATGCACAAAAGCAAAAGATCAAAAGAAATAAAGCTAAGAATAAAAGGCAATGAATAGGCTAGGAAACAATTACATTTATGACAAGGTGCATCTCGTCCTCTACAAAGGCACCCACGTGTAAGACTTTACATTTCCTTGTTATTACATGCACCCCATGCCCAAATACTTACCCTATGCCACCTCATACACTTACATGACTTGGATTAGATCCCATATGAGAAACACCCCAAACTTAAGAGAGGTTAGCCCAATAGGACACCCTGAGACCTTCTCCGAACGTAACTTGTCAAGTTGCATAATGTCTTTGAGCATTTGTCTGGGTTAAGGGGCGTTTGATGCACATGTTTGGGTAATTTAATTATTGGATGTGATTTACATGCTATGATCCTTGTGACTTATGAACCCCTGGAGGGCATACTTGTTGTTGTTGCAGGACCTTTCCCGATGGACATGTACACATGAGGGAATGATTAGCTCGGACCATCATGGGGGCTTAAATCCCAAAGATGGATGCTACAATCCTAGCCAGGGGTAAGAAGAAATTGAAGATTTGCACTAGGAAAAATAAGGACATTGCCTTCAGAGGCACCCTGACAGACCTAGACCTATGGGGACGTTTCTCTTCCACATGGACGTTGGCCCTTGAGGGCCCTGAACGTCACCATCATGACCCTAGACATCATCCAGAGCTAGGGTTTTAATTTTGGAGGCATTTATGAGCCTAGTGGCACGTGTGGGCATCATCTAGGGCCTATGGAGGCCATGTGCCCTACATTTTAGTCTCAACGTTCCACCTTTAGGCCTCAACATCACCCTAGAATGACATGACATCACCCTTGGAGGTGTCTTTAGATGCTAAATAATTTTTACTATGTCGAAAGTTAATTTTATTGTAAATTGGCGAGGTCAGCCTTATTTTGACCTGGAAAATAATTAAAGGTCAAAATTTTGTATAAATAAACATAAAGTGCTCTCATTTTTACATCACAACTCACCTCTCACAAGAGGGAGGACTAGATTTTTCGCCCTAAAGGGGTTATTGACTGAAATTACCAAGGCACACTTGCTTGGAGGCTATTTTGGATGCATTTTGGATCATTTCTTAGTGAATTTTTGGCAAATCTAGGGTTTTTATGCTTGATTATTCTTGGTGAAGTAAGTAAATCTGCAATTTTCATTTCATGATAAATGTCTATGGTATGTTTACTTGTTCATATGTAAGATTATGAAATTTCTTGCTTGAAACCATAGGAGTAAGAAACATAAGGTGCTTCTTTCTTGCTCTTTATTTTGCTAGTTTCGATTAAGAAGATCTTGTCTAGACAAACTTCTAGAGCCCTAAAGTGCTAGCACTTTAGAAGCTTTGTCTAGTTCTTATTGCATTAAATATTTTTCAAGAGTCTATGGATAGGAGAAATCACTAGGGCCTAGAAGTGGCTACACCCTAGTTGTGTTGCACGAAATTGCAAGTAGTCAACGCTCCCCGGTGTATCATGACAAGGGACTAATCGCCTCTCGTGGATCCTTGAAATCTGGTGGTGGTGAGTTTACCAATCACCTGCGGGTTTTGGTGTAACGACAGTCGTACTACCAACAATTGGTATTAGAGCTAGAGGTCACGAGTTCGATACACACTCGACTCACACTGAGGGGGAGATTGTTGCATGAAATTGCAAGTAGTCAGCGCTCCCCGGTGTATCGTGACAAGGGACTAATCGCCTCTCATGGATCCTTGAAATCTGGTGATGGTGAGTATACCAATCACTTGTGGGTTTTGGTGTAGCGACAATCGTACTACCAACAAGTTGAACCTTCTCTTTGAGGCTTGGTGCTTGAGAACTTAAGGTAATACTTCTCAAGCTTCCACCTTGTTATCTTTTAGACAAGTATAATCATTGTTGTCTCTCCAAGTTAATGTGCTGATATAATTGACTCCATAAACCCTAAAGGCACTAGTCTCTTGTCTCTCTTTTGTTGGAAGGTTTATCAAACACTCAAACATTATTCTCTTGAGCTATTACTAATTAAATATAACACTAATTTAGCCAAGGTTGCTAACTTTCTTGTTGTTGTTGTAAATGTTTGCTACAACCATCTAGCTGCAACAAATTTTCCGCATAATTGACTTTGAATGCTAGCTAAACACTTTAGAAGTTGTTTACGACACTTGATTATCATTCTGCTTAATAAATTTTATCTTTTCTTGTCTTTTCAAGCAATTCTAAAGAGATTTTATTGTAGTTGTTACAATTTATTAATTGTTGTTGGAAACTTATTAACTGCTGCAATTTTATATCAGCTAGCACTTATTTTCACTGTCCATTGTCTATTGAGGTGTTATTATCATATTTGTACTTGGAATTATTGTATATGCATGCTATATTGTCTTGTTCCGGGCATGTACATCAAACACTTCATTAACCTCATCTTTTAGACACAGACTTAGTGACTTTGGTAACCAGTGAGAGGGGGTAATATATCTTGACCATAACCCAAATTTTCCATCCCTTTAGGTTACCGGGAACGCCTCCCCTGGGTAGCAGTACTCCAGATCCCGTTGTCAAAACCCTTTTCCACGGTACCCTTCCCCTTACTCCAATGGCTCACCCTTGGGGAAAAGGACCTTTATAAACCTTTGAACATGGCCACCATCCCCGTATATCCCAATACCATGTCGAAAGAGTCTCATAAGTGGTTTCCAAAGTTTCTAGGAAATAATGTGATCACTGTCGACGATCATGTCTATGCCATGGGAAATGAAAAAGTGGAACATGAGGATGTAGCAATGAAACTACTAGCCTCATCATGGACTGAAGATGCTCAAAGATGGTTAAGAGGACTTCTTGATAATCACATAACATCTTATGAAGACTTTGCCAAGTTATTCAAGAATAGATGGACGATGAAAAAATACAACGGAATGCTCGTAGCCCAGTTCAATCAGATAAAGAAGAAGGAGAATGAACAATAAGTGAATTTGATAACAGGTTTGACAGATTGTACAATCAAATCCCGACATATCTACGTCCTACAGATGCAGTTGTTCGTCTCCTTTAAATGAATGCTTTCGATGGGAAATTTATTTTCATCTGGAAGGATAAGAAGCCCACCACCTTGGCCCGAGCTAAAGAGTATAGTGCAAATATTGAAGAAAACCTTCTTGACTTGAAGGTTGATCCTTTTCGATATCCTTGTGCAAAGGCGGAGACAAAGGCTAAAGCTTCTAGTAGCAGTACTCCAGATCCAATTGCTCTCTTGACTCAACCAGATGAGTACTTAGTTTGTCCAAGCTCATAATCAGATCATGGATTGATTAACCACCGTGGAAAGGAATCAATCTACCTCCAGACCTCAGTTTTCTAGACAACAAAGAGATGCCACAGGTTGGAAGCCAAGGCGTCAACAAGAGGCAAAATCTCCTAACACTTATAACCTGATTGGAATGGTCAACATAGAAGGGACACCATGATGTTCTCCATGTCAAGAACCTCACCGAGAGGATGAATTTCCTTGACGAGATGAAGAATCCCCTGATAGTTTGAACTTCATGGATATGATCTGTAACTTCCAAGAGGAAGCGTCACACAAGAATAGATTGATGAAGCTAGAAGAAAAGGAACAAGAGAGGGACGACTTTGGGTGTTAAACCAGTTGACAGAAGATCAAAGAAAGGAATTGAGGAAGAGGGAATTTTTGACATACACTAGAAGAAATAAGCCTTCAGTTCCTCCATCACAACCTTCCACTCCACCTCAACCAAAAGCAACCGCTCCTCCCCCATCTACAGAAAGTGTGGTCCCACACTTCCACCTCCAGTACATGAGATGATTCCAAATCCAACTCCAACAGAAGACAATATTCACTTGAACATAGACATTGCAATCATGTTTGAGAAGTTGAATATGATGGTCTCTGTAATATAGATGTGCAAAATTCCTTATGTGAGGAGGGAAATATTGAAGTAATTATAGGTACCAACCGAGGAGGACCCTCCAATCATTTTGAACACCATGTATCTTTATCGAAAAAGGGACAATAACCCTCCCTTCTATCTTTCTTTGGGCATAAATGGTCTTCGCTTGAATAATTGCATGCTAGACTCTGAGGCCTCAACAAATGTAATTTCAGCAAAAGTAATGTCCTTGAATCCGGGGCCATAATTATTATGAATACCTCTGATTATGATTCTCAACTACTTGACTTGCTTTCTTCCTCTACTTATAAACCCCTCGCTAAAAACCTTACTAGCACCATTACCAACCTGGTCACCAAAGCCATCAAATCTTCTTCCCTGGATCCTAACATCCAAAAGCGTCTCATCCCTCATAATCCCCAAACCCTGAGGTTCCATGGGAAACCCAAAACACACAAAAAATATAATCCTCTTAGACCTATAGTGAGTGCCATAGAGCCCCCACTCATGCCCTTGCTCGATTTATGGTTGATAAGATTAAGGCCTTTGTCAACAAACCCTCCTATTTTATTAAATATTCTGCCAATTTCATTCACACAACTTGGAATCTTCATCTTGATGATCAAGACCTTATGATCAACTTTGATGTCGTTTCTTTATTCACCAAAATTCCTGTTTCAAAAGATTTAACCCTGATTTCCAAACTAGTAGACCATGAAACCCTTAATCTAATCAAAATTTGTCTCTCCTCCACCTTCTTCACCTTCAAAGGGGCTTTCTATGAACAAATCAAAGTTATAGCCATGAGGTCATCCTTATCCCTAGTGGTAGCTAATATGTTTATGTAATATTTTGAGTCTTTAGCCTTAAACAACTTTCATCTCAAACCCAAATGTTGGTTGCAGTTTGTAGATGACACGTTTGTCATTTGGCCTCATGGCCATTCCAACTTGATCTCTTTCTTCAACCATCTTAATAGCCTTTCCCCTCACATCCAATTCACCATGGAAACCCAAAAAGACAACTCCATCCCCTTTTTGGATGTTCTTATTTTGCGTCTTCTTGATGGCTCTCTTTCCCACCAAGTTTATAGGAAAAAGACTCACACTGATATATACCTGCATGCCAATTCCCACCATTGTCCCAAAAACCTTGTTCATTTGAGCCATCCACATATAGGCCCCTCAATTCCTCGCACATGAGAAAGCCCACCTAACCAAATCCCTTTTGTCCAATGGCTACTCTATTTCTCAAATCAACCAAGCCTTTCGCTCGACCAACAAACCTAAATAAAAAACCTTCTCATCCTGCCCCCCTCCTCGTGCTCTCATCTCTATTCCTTATATCTAGGGCACAACCGATCATATCTCAAAAATTTTGGCTAAGAAGAATATCAAGCCTTTTTCAAATCCTATAAAACCCTCAAACAACTATTTAGCACTGCCAACGATAAATCCAACCCAATGCTTGGCCTAGGAGTTTACCAAATTCATTGCTTCTGTGGAAAATCTTACACAGGTCAAACTGGTAGGTCCTTCAAAGCCTATCTTAAAGAGCATATCGTTGATAATACTTGCAACCACATCTTCAAATCAACTATCGTCGAACACTCCTTTAAATCCAAGCACATAATTTGCTTTGAACAAACAAAAATCTTAGCCTCAACCCCTCACTACTCATCTCGCCTAATCCGAGAAGCTCTTAAAATTGAAAAACATCCTAATAACTTTAATCACGAAGATGGCTACAAACTGAGCCAATCCAAGAAGCCCACCATTCATCATCACCTTGATTATTAGACTTCCTGTGTTTAGATGTCAATCACCTAATTGTCTTCATCCTTTCCTCACAATCTAAATGTTCCTTGCTTTTCTTTATCCTTTTGAAACCCTTTTATATATCTATTTTTGTTCTTGATGTATTCTCTTTATTTTATCTTGCTCTCAATAGGGATTATCTCATACTAAGGTATATTATTATTATTATTCTATGTTAACAATTTATTCTATATCTTTATTTTCATTAATATTTTACAACCTTTTTTCAACCACTATTTCTAATTGATTATTCATTCCTATAATTATCTCACATTAAATATAATCCTTTAATAATTCAATCACTTATTTTAATAATTCATTTTAATACTATATGAATTTCTTTAATATTTTATCTCAATGGCTATCTTTAATAATTCAATATTTTATCACCTAATCCCACCTTATATCTTTAATACTTTATGCCTCTTTCTTTCACTGGCACTTATCAATCTTCCCCTATATATTCAAACCTCAACACTCTTCTTCTTCTTCAATGTATTAGTTTCATTTGTCATTGATGATGAGTGGAGTATCCACTCAAAACCTTATCCACATTTTTTTATCCAGAAAAATTTATAACATTATAACTAACATGAAAACTTACATACTCAAAATATTGTTATTGTTATTGTTTAGGTTAAAATTAGTTAGAAGATATTATATAGCTTTAATAGTTTCTTACTTTTTTTTTCCAGATAGAAATTAACACTATTATATTAGTAATATAATTTTTACATCACCAGGACCAAAGGAAACAACATAAACTGGTTCTACCGAAGGATACATATCCCAGTTCAAAATAAACAGAATATTCTCAACAATACTGTCTTATGAGTCAATGAAAAGAAGCTCGAGTACTATGGATGAAACCCTGAAGGGCTTGTCCCAAAACATTGGCTCAAATTGTCTAGAATCAGAAATGGGGAAGGAGTTTTAGAAAAATTGTATATGTTGAGAAGGGTCTGCCATCACTCCATCCCAATAGTAGTATGTGAGTCTTCCTCTAGTCGCTGTTATAGCCTGCTTAGATAACAAATCTGCTTCTTCATTGTAATCTCTGAAGATGTGTTGGAAACTAATACCTTGAAATGTTGATGCCAAAACCCGAATTCTGCTTTCCCAACCTTCAATATTGATGGCTTGAAGATTACCTTTATGATTCAGCCACTCAATAACTATTTTGCAGTCTCCCAAAATCTGAACATGCTGAATTTCCAGTATCTTTGCAATGGTGAGAGAAGCCCACGCGCCCACTAATTCTGCTTTAGTGTTTGTTCCTTCTCCAAAATTAAATAACCATCTAACAACTGGGCCCTCTATCAATTATATTGAACCGCCTGCCCCATACCCTATCCCCCCTACAGTGGAAACCCCATAAAAAAATGCCAGTGAATATCCATTCAGACGAATAGCGAGACTCAATCTCAAAACCTGAGAATTTTTGTCTATGGGAATATTTGAAAGTGTGCCAAGTGTCCTATGCGCCACAACCCATCGAGAGGGGGTTTTCCCATCAAATAATGCCTTGTTGCGTTCGTTTAAAGTAAACTAGCTCATTAAGATTGGTAGTTTTTTTAGATGCAACCTTGCATAAAAGCCATGAATCCATGAACTCATTGATGGTCTTGTCGTGCCAGGAACAGGGAAATTTAAGGAAATGAGAGCATATCGCCCAGACAGACTTGATGAATTTGTAGTGAATGAACAAATGATTAATATCTTCCTCAAATTCTCTGTATAAAATGCATATGCCCGGTCCACTCCATCCTTTTTTTCTGCAGGACGTCCCACGAAAGAATCTTGTTTTCTGATGCCAACCAAAAGAAGAGAACGATTTTTAGTTGTAGTTTCCATTTCCAAACTTTGACCCTCCATTCGATCCAGTTCGGTAACCCGTGGGTGGTTAGAATGGCGTTATAGAAGTTTTTTACAGTCATCCTTCCAGATGCATCTCCACTGGTCCAGATCAAAACGTCCCTGGAATAATCCTGGAGAGTAATCCCCGCCCCACTCAACGCCTGTGTGAAATTTTCCCATTCTTTAACAAGATCACCGATAGTTCCAGTTCCGTGTTACTTCGCCAAACCTCAACAAAGGTACGAGGATCTCTCAACAATGATGTGTGAGCAAGTGTAGTAATCTGTTTCTGTTTAAGTCGAATTAAAATATCTTCAATGAGAAAGGAGGAATCTCTAATGCCTAGTACCTTGTCGCGACTGATATTAATATTAATAGTTTCTTACTTAAACATCTAGAAAAGAACACTTATATTTTAATTTGATTATACTTTTACTTAAACGTCTAAGCACTTATATTTTAATTTGATTATACTTTTATGGATATAACTAATACTATTATTATTATTATTAAAATTAAAATTAATTAAATGATATTAAATAGTTTTTATAGTTTATTACCTAATAATCTAAATCAATACAAATGTATTTTAATATGGTTATACTTAAAGTTTATGGATATATTAATATACCATAATTTTTATTTATTAATTTATTTTAAAATATTTTAATTTACATAACATTTTTTTTTATTTAAAATTATGATGATGATGATGATTATTAACGTCTACCAAGACCTAATTGGTTTATCAAACCTTAAAAGGGTAAGTGATTACTTGTGATTCTTTAGAATTTTGTTTCTGTGCTTGAAAAACATTAAGAGAAGCTTTCTAAGATCACCATACTATTGTTGAGTTAAGAGGTTAGGAAGGTTGGTAGTGTGATCAATATTTTGAAAATGAGATCTAATATGGTTATAGGCTGGACAATCTAAGAGAAAGTGCTTTTCATCTTCAACCTTCTTAGTGTCACAAAGGTGACACACTCTTTCATCCCATGACGTTTTAGGAATTGACCAACGTCCAGTTTGATTATGGAGCTCATGAGAATTTGTTCTTATCTTAGCAATGCGTATTTTTTTCTTTACACTTGGCAAAACAGATAGATAATTTTGATCTTCTAGATTAGGGTTGATTACATCTTTATAATACCTTAATTTTCTTTTTCCTCTAACTCTTTATCACACCACATTTTTTCCT
>SNQJ01S0021939.1:68992-88678 GCA_010110895.2 Picea sitchensis
TTTTATCTCTTCCAACCTATTCCAAAGGTTTTTCCTAGGAACCATGTCAAAAGCTTTTCTAAAGTCAACAAAACAACAAAAAAGATTGGTTTTAGTATTGCGGAACTCCTCTGCAATGATCCTAAAGGTAACAAGATGGTCCAGAGTTAAATGATATCTCCTTAACCCGGACTTTCTAACCAAATGCTAATCTTCTTTTCCAAAATAATTCCATAAAGCTTGGCTAAAATCATTCATATATATATATATATATATATATATATATAATACGTTTTCAAATGTTACATAATTATTTCAAATCTTCACTTTAAACTACATACATTGAAATACCACTTTACTCATAATTTTATGATTATTGATTTACTCATATCGCTATAACATATGTAATACCACTTTACTCATAATTTTATGATTATTGATTTACTCATATCGCTATAACATTACAATTGTCCGGCCCTACTACGTCCATAATAAATTTCCACATTCTTCAATTATTATTCTTCGTCTTTACTACTTACGAACATGTTGCTTTGGGATTTTCATAGAGGGTGCATTTGATAGGCCCGTGTGAATTTTTCACAAACCGAGGTTCGAACCCAGCGCCTTAATATTTTTTACTCATTACCGCAGGAGGGAATTAAATGCCAGTTCCGATATTCGAACGTGGTAAACACCTATTCGTGCTCATATATTTATTCTCATTTGTTTAACCTCGAAATGACGGCGGCCGTATTCGAAAATAGTTATATTGATCACCCCTAACATTTTCTTTTGAATCGTTCAAACATTGTCGAGCTTGACCTGCATTTGTCATGGCAATGTATTTTACACAGCATTAAGGATACGGAAGAGGAGGAACATCTGAAGCCGAATTTCCCGCTTTTTCGCTGCATTCTGAGGTAAATTCTATTATCTGACCAGGGAGGAAGGAATTCTTCACTTCAGAAACTGCATTTTCGTTCATTTACTTACAGTAAGATTCCATTCACTCTTTAACTTGTATATATGTGGTAGATTAAAGGAAGAGTAGGTTCTTTCAAAATTCTAGACATTCTGCACTTATTTTGAGCTGAGCTATGCTTGCTGGTATAATGTGTACAAATATTTCTGTTCCTTTGGCCTTTTAGCCAGTAATTTGCTGGCGGAAAGGTCAGTCTTAAACGTTACACCGAAACGGCATCCGGTTTCGAACCCTGCCTGTAAAGCTTTCAAAGGTAAAAGCTAATAAGGGATTCTTACAAGTTTAACTAATGTTTAGGCCATAGATTTTACTTTTCTTTTTCTTTTCAAGAGGTCGGAAACAGTAGAAAAGAATCACCGCCGAGGTCAGAAATAGTAGAAAAGAATCACCACCGTAACCGTTAGCATGCAAGCACTCACCACCCCGGGCTTTGAATTGAATTAGAACTTTGCAACTCGGCATGCACTCGCAATCTTGGTAAATACCAGGCCACACAAGTGCATGGAGCTTAGATACATTAATTGACGCTAGCTAGAATTTATTTATTTTCCATCATCAAATAGGCCCGAAGTCTCAAAATTAGGGTCCCGTGACGCGGATTTTTTTTATTTTTTATTTTAAGAAAATAGGGAAGCTGTTTGATGAAATAACGAGCAAAACTGGAGCTACATGGTAAAAATTATTTTTCTTCGTTTTTCATGAAACATTACTTGCCTTTACATGAAAAACAGCTCCAAGCAATTGCTTGTGTTTTCGTGTGCAGTGTCCTCTGTTTTTTTTCAATTTATTTATGAGTCTTCAAATCTTTTAAATTTTTAAAAAAAGTGTTGGATAAAAAATGTTGTTAAACTTGGCGAATAACTTAATTTCTCTGGCTCTGAGGGATTTGAAGTTGAGTCTCAAACATGGTGATACCCTGTTTCAACAACTAGACCACAACCTGATAGCTTATTGTGGCAATGCCGTGTTTCAACCACTAAACCATGGCTCTATGCTTGCTGAAGGGATTTGAAGTTCAGTCTCTAACACGGTGATACCCTGTTTCAACAGCTAGATCACAACCTCACAGCTTAATGTGGCAATGCTGTGTTTCAAATACTAAACCATAGCCTCACATATTCATATGGCGACGCCATATTTCAACTCTTAGACCATCAACCAGACATCAACCTAACATTAACCCGACATTAGTTTGCGTCTTTAACATTGTGAAGCTCCGTTTCGACCATCAGACTACTGGACATCTTTTCGTTTTCTTCTTATCATCCTTTTCTTCTATATATTTTCATTTTGTTTCCTTCCATGCCATCGCAGCAGAGTATATAGGGTGCAAGCGTGCACGCTGTGCGTGGCTCTTATTGCTTAGTACGGGGATGTATAAGTAAGTTTTGCATACCCCTAATATTAGGGTCCTTTCCAGCTCCAAGCAGCAGGAAAACTGGAATCTAGATTAACAGGGCAATAAAATTATAAATTCGCTACAACTAGTTTTATTTTCATGTGTTGACCTACATCCTTTGCAAGTGGTTTATTTATTTATTTTTGCCTCTATTTGAGTTATTCATACCTGTAGAAGGTCCTTTTAAAATATATATCTGAAATGTGCGGCTGGAAGTCATAAATGATTTTCCTAGGACCAAAGGGGTGACTATACCCAACCCTGCCAGTTAGATGCAATGTTAAAGCATACAGCAAAGAAGACCAAATGGGTGACTATATCCAACTCTGCCATTTAGATGCAACGTTAAAGCATACAGCAAATGGTGAGGCAATATACAGTACCGACTCTGCCAGTTAGATGCAATGATAAAGCATACAGCAAATGGTGAGGAATATATAGTCCTTTCATCTTGCTTGGGTTCCAAGAGAATAATATTCACTGTTGTGCCGGTGAAGAACATATCATGATCCTAGTGTTAAAACATTTAAAAGTTAGTATTAGTAATTACAATTTTGTGAAATTTCTCCAATGTTTTCTCACATCATTATTTTTTACTTTTTCCTTTAAATTTTAGGTTGAAACTTTTTGAATTTTGGACAGGTTTTTTCTTCAGATATTGTTGCACATGCATTGTCATGATTGTAAAAGTAGCGCTATTTTTTATTACATTGGTTAATACTATTTCATTCACGTTGTAGCTTAGAACTTTGCGAAGTTTTTAAAGTTGCTTTATCTTGACCACCTAGACCACTTATAGGTGTCTTTCTTTAAATATGTCTGCCTATTTATGGGATGGTATGATAAATTTGGTTTCTTATTGTTATGTGTTACTAGAAAAATTCTTGTCCAAATATTTTGAAAGTGACTAAATGTCATTCTGAACTAAGGTACTTCCTCATTTTTTTTTCTTTCTTTGGTTGGTATAGTTATGAGAGGTGCAATTGGGTCTGTGAATGTGGGGTGCTGTTATAATCCTCTCATAGGAATTTGGATCATCAAAAATGTGATCAACATGTTTTGGCAAGGGTTATGTTGATTAGGGTTCGAGTCATCATGGTTGTTAAATCAGGTTAGGTGGTCACATGCCTCGTAAATGTAAATAGTGCATCACCTCTTAATAGGTGGTGGATACTTGACACTTAAGTGGAATCATGAGATTCTCAAGTTTAACTTTTTTTGTTTAGTACAATTAATTTTTCTGCTTAATTACATTACTTGTTTTGATGATTGGATGGTGATGCTTTTTATATTTCTACTACAATTAGTAATATTGCCTCTATGGATTTCTCCTTTTTAGAGTGAGAGATCGTATTTACTTCATGGCTTGTTGTAACTTATTCATTTGCTTATTGATTTCTTTTTAACTTATGTAATTAGGAGTAATTACAATCTTTCACTCAACTCATGTTTCTTCTTGTTAATAGTCCAATTTCTTCTTGTGAATCATCCAAATTTGTTCTTGAATGCTAGTGCTCGAAATTGACATATTTTGAGCTTTCTATGCAGTATTTTAGAATTGTGTTGGATAGGGTTTCGAGAATAATAGAAACTTCAACTATAAGGTGTGTAGATTCTTCCAAGTATATGCTCTAAGGTTCATTTTATTTCTATCTTTTTTGTATTCAATTGTCGCCCTTGTGCACTTGGTTGCTATTTGCCTGTGCTGCACTTTAATAGCATAGTGCATAAAGTTTGCATAGTAAGAAACATTGGAGTTGCTTGATGAATCAATTTTAACTTGTTATAAAAAAATGTGATATTATAGATGTAACCTAGAGTTATTTTTACTTGAAAGTGTATATATGCGGGCTGAACAAAGGAAACATGGGAAACTGAGGGCTAAGCTGCTAGGCTTGTTATTGACCCATGTGGCAAGGTTAGAGGTTAGTTTGCGTGGTACTTGGGGTATAATTGCAACAATGTATCAGAGATAAGAGCAATGGGAAAGGGCCTTGATTTGTCTCTTAAAAACAATATTCTAAGTTGAAATTGTTATGGAATTTCTAAGCTCACCACTGACAAAGTGATTAATTTATATACCCCTAGGTATGCCGATCTTGGTAGGCTTAAAGATAGTTTGAAAGTTTTGGATTTTGATTTCATTTTCTTTATTCACATTAAAAGGAATTTGAATCAAATGGTGAGTTGTGGTTAGGGGTGAAATGCCACTTGAGCTTAGAGTGAGTTGGTTCTCCTCAAATGCATTGAGTTGTAGTGGTTGGTTGGACCATCTAGGGGTAAAGCACTTTTAGGTAGTACAGGCTGTGGGAGCAGTACCAAATTGAGGGAAACTTTGAATGCTAGATTGCCCCACTAAAGGGGGCAAGGGTCAGGTAGTGAGACGATGGGGGCTAAGCTTCATTGTTGAGAGGGGAACAACCCAGATCACTAGCTAAGGCCCCTAAATGACCACTTAGTGAAGAAGGAAGTACGAGTGCAAAGACAACCATGAGGTTTTCCTAGAAGCAAGAAACCTTGAAAGAGTGTGTAATTACTAATAACTCACAGATCAAATGCTTTGGGTTGGAAAATCAAGGGGTCAACCTACACTCAAGATCCATGAAATTATGTGAATTTAACGAGGATGAAGCACTTTGCCAAAAGCCACAATGACACCACTTATGTGGGATATAGGGCAATCTAATCTTATTATTTTGAAGTGATTAGGGTTTGGAAGAATGTGAAATGAAGCATGCAAAAGAAATTGTGGTGGGGATTGCAAGGCTTTAAGATGCTTGTTATCGCACAATTTGTACTTAATCCAAAGGATAAGGTTTAGGAAAGGCAAATTTGCGTAACTGGAGGTTATCCTATCACTGTCACCTCAATAGGATGCCTCTTTTTATTTAGGGTTGATGGCCCAGGGGAGACGTCCTCTGTGACCTGGGGGTTTGAGAAGGCAAAGGTAAAAGGTCTAATGACAATGTTCCCTCTCACAAGTCACATTGATCAGAAAGTCTCAGGGTTTTAACCAATGAAGTAATAAAGAGTTAAGATGTACCTGCCCAGAACAAAGCAACAACAAAAGATATCTTTCGTAAGTACAACTTGCTGTTAGTACTTCATAAAACCATAGACTTTATCAATAAAAGCAATGGTTGATATATAGTGAAGCAAACATAAATTTGTAGCAACAAAGTTTATAAGACAATGGCTTCACAATAAGTGCCTTAAAATTGCTTCAAAATGACCAAGAATATTTACTCATCAACATCAACATCAAAATACTAGCATTTGTCAGAAGCAAGACAATGCATTAATCAACTTTTTCAATTGTTTTTAGATGCTTTTAGTGCTGCAATAGATGGCTGTAGCTTATTTTTGTAACAACAACAACTAAGTTAGTAGGTTAGACTATTCTAGGGTTAGGAGTAGTTAGTATGGAGCTTAAGGTATAGGTTTTGATAGTGGTTTTGGTCAATCCCTCAATAGTAAGTCTTAGATTAGTGCCTTTAGGGCAAATGGAGTCTTTAAGGTAGCAACAAATCTTGAAGGAAAAATGATAGTAAGAGAACTAAAGACAAGAGAAGTCAATAGTTGAAGTTTTGGTAACCCAAGGCTTCAACTATCAAACCCTAGGGGGAAAATAATTACTAGGAAGTAGGTAGCCCTAGGACCTAGTAGTTTTCCTCCTTTAGCTCAAAGATGAAGTAAATGACGGCTTAGATGAAGCAAAGAGAGCTAGGGTGTTGCAGTGGCAAGGCCCTTAGCAAAAGCTTCAAGAAAATTGACTTTCTAGCAAAATCTAGTAGGTGAAAGCTATTAAGGCAAGGACAATAACATGTGCTTGACCTTCTAGGGGTTTAAGCTAGCAATTTCATAATCTTAGTAATAATGCAAGATAAACATAACTATAACCATTCAATGAAGAAGAATTGCAGAAATCTTACTTACATTTACCAACAATCATCTAGCAAATACTCTAGTTGAACACTTCCACCAAGAAAATTGCCAAAATAGTCCAAAACAAGCCTCCTTCAAGAAGTGCGCACTAAATTTCAGTCATGTAACCCCAAATAGGGCACAAATTTCAGACCTCACACTTGTGTGAGTGAAAGATGATGAAAAAATACAAGGGAAAATCCCTTATTTATACAGTTACGATGACCAGAATTAGGTCAAAAACGCTAATATGGCCAGTTACATGTAATATCCAGTTTTTACATTAAATGACAAATTAAAACCCTAAATCAAGCAGAAAAGTTGACGTCATGCCCTTTTAGGATGACGTTAGGCCTTTTTAGTGCAACGTTGGCCTCCAGGAGAAAAACGTTAGGCCTTTGGATCAAACCACACGTGCCACTTGGCACACAATTGCCTCCAAAGTGTCCAAAACGCTGGATGACGTCAAGGGTCACAAAGGTGACGTCATGGGCCTTCCAAGGCCTACATCATAGTGGGAAGGGCAAGACCCCCCTTGGTCCAGGCCTGTTAGGCTGTCTCTGGAGGAACGTCCTTCTTTCTCTCTGGTGCAAACTTCTAATCTCTCTTTGCCCTTGGCTGGGGTCTCAACATCCATCTGGTGGGCTTTTAGCCCTATAGAGGTCCGAACTAATCATCTCCCCATGTGTACCTGTCCGTCGGGTGTGGCCCTGCAACAACAAGTACGCCCACCATGGGCTCATAAGTCACAAGGATCATAGCAATGCCAATCACATATAATAATCAAGTTATTTAAACATGTGCATAAAACCCCCTTTCATAGACAAGTGCTCAAAGACGTTATGCTATTCTACAAGCCAGGTTTGGAGGGGGCGTTAGGATGTCCTATTGGGCTAGTTCTCTTTGGACGTGGGATGTTTCCAGATGAAGACAAATCCAGGCCATGTAAGTGGATGAGGTGGTAAGGGATGTCTGAGCAATGGGTGCAGTGATGACAGGGAAATGTATGGCTTACCTGTGGGTGCCTCTTAAGAGGGTGAGTTGCACCTTGTCATGGATGTAAATGTTTCCAAGCCCATTCAATGCCTTTTATCTTTTTATCTTATTGCTTTTTCTTTCAAGAGACTAGTTAGGGGACACTGCCCTGGCGTGATGACCAGTGGTGACAATGTTACCCACAAGCATTTCACGGAGATGAGAAGGCTGGCTTGTGATGAGACCCCCTTTCTCTTGGCTAAGCCACCAAGAGCCACTACCCTGGTGTGGTGACTCGCTGAATGGTAGTGTCATACAACTACATGCCTATGGACATAATAGGCTGGCTCGTGATGAGACCCCCTATCCTCCAACTAGGTCTTGATTTTATTATTTTATGGATCCCTCTATTTCTTGCTGAGAAGCCTTTTATTGCTTTCTCGGGGATCCTTGGGCGAAGCATTTGAAGGTTTTGTTATTTTGGCTTTTATCTTTCGCCAGCTACTTTTACCCTCCGGACCTTTAGCCCCTTCTTCCCACAAGGTAAGGTACAACCCTTTGCTAGCTTGGCAAACCCAATGCACGAACAAGTGTAGGGGATGGATGGATGAGAGGGAAAAGAGATGAAAAGTGGTAAGTATGGTGGGAACAGACTATGACCTTTCATGAACCCACCCAGTGGCAACTCGAACCCTATGGGAACCAACTTACTAGGGCATCCTGTCATTCCCCCCCAGGTGTCGACAAGTGGAAAGGCATAAGGTCCAAGCACACGTTAGAAGTAAAAAGAATTAAATGCACATATTCAAATGTTTTGAGAATCAAAGTGACACATGCAATGATACCCGAACTCATTACCTTATGGAGCAAGACCCATTGTTGCTGAAAGACCAGGCCGATGGGATGGATGTTGCTGCTGCTGACAAGGTGGAGGTGTTGAAGAAGAAGAAGGATGGGCCCTCCAGGGCCAGGCTCAAGTCAATATGGCTCTCAACACTCCATGTCTAGGACATGTGGGCCTCGAGACATAATCTCCTTAGTTATCCCTAGGCTAGGGGATAACAATGCTTACAAAAACAACTTGTTCACACCCTTGAATGATTATGGTATTATGTGATAAGTGCTATGGTGCCTAAGAGATGTTGAATGCAAGTAGTCATATTCAATAAAGATGTCGATGTTTTGAGAGATAAGGTGTTACAACTCAAGGAATGGATTAGGAATACGAGGTAATAGCAAGATTCACAGCTTTCAGAAAGAGTCCAAGAGATGGTTGCATATGAAGAGGTCAAGGTGGAGCCAAGAAAAGGAAGTATGGAGGTACATAGGTTGCATGGAGGTCAGAGTGGAGAACCTCAAAGAAAAGTGGAATCAAAATAGTTGGAGCTTGGAGCGTTCCATCGACGAAGACCTTGGGGGATGTTGGTTGTCCTTCATTTCATATAGTAACTTGAAGTTGAATAACTCAAAAACCACCATGGAAAGTTGGGACAATGAATGGAAGAATAACACGTTCAATAAAGCTAGAAGTAATATACTCAAAGTGGGGGACCTTGATGTCCTCCAATTCATGTAGTAGTTTGAAGTTGAACAACTTGGAAACTACCATGGAAAGTTGAGGCATTTAATAGTAGAATAACAATTTCAACAAAGGTAGAAGTGACAAGAAGTCAATTATTGGAGCTATCAACGTCATGTGGAGAATCAATAAGTATGGTGCCCTTAAGAAAATCTTCTTATGTTGCATTTTGTCCATATGGTAGTATAAAAGTTGGCAATTTTGAGTTGAATGAATGTAGTGGGAAGGATATCTCTAAGACTTCGTAAATTAAGGTCAACATTTTGTCTCAAGTAAATTAGTTAGTCAGGTTAGGAGGTGTTATCGCACAGATTGTAGGTTGGGCAAAGCCTGGCCCAATCCACAAACGTGAGACAACTATGGGAGTAACTACCCACTGTCACCTTAGATAGATACTCTCCTCGCTTTAGTGATGATAAATCACCACAAGGGGGGAATCCTCGTGACCCTAGGGGGAATGAGATGAGAAGTGAAGTGATGGAAGGTGAAACCCCTATAGGTCAAGCTATGAAGTGGAGAAGGGCTTGGATAAGAGTCTTGTTGATAAGGGTAGGTTGCCAAAGTAAAATGTATGTGCAAGAGAGTGTTGTACTTGCCTGAGACAAGACAAAATATAGAGATACAAGCTAGATAATCAGAGGGACAAGCAAGTGAAGCTTGTTGTCCTATATTACAACAGTAAACAAGAATATATATCAGCAATTAAAAGAGCTCGTTAATGCAGAATAACCATCAAAAGTACCAAATATTTATTGGACAATGAAGCACTAAACAAGTAGATACTAGATATTTCTCCAATAGTTAAGCATAAACTTTGATGGTGAAGTGAGGCTGCAAAATGAAGTTATCAACAAAGTATTAGGGAAGCTGTATGGCTGTAGCAAACAATTGCTACATCAACAAGTTCCAACCATAAAAATCAACGAGTAAACCTTAAAAAAGATAGCCAATAAGCAGTAGAACAATAATCTAGGTTTACAAGTAAATTTCAATGGTTGAAAAGTGAGTAAATGATGAAAGAAAGTGAAGTTTGCTGTAGCCCTAGTGGCTGTAGCATAAATTTATAACAACAACAAGAAATCCTTGGCTAGGCTAGACGCCTTAGTGGCTCAAGCAAGCTAATAGCAAGTAGATTTGATTCCAATTTAGACAAATGAAATATACGAACAAATCACGTTTTTCAATGCAACATTTTTGTTTCTCCAATGCAATTTCAGATTAGTGCTTTAATCTATTGGGTAATGGAGTCTTGGTTGTAAGAGTTTGATCTGTTATCCCCATTTTGTGGATAACTAAGGAGATTATGTTTCGAGGCCTTTAGGTTGCAGATATGGAGTGTCGAGAGACTACATGGCCAACAATACCCTTTTGCACAGTTGAAGACCCCTCTCACCACCACAGATGGTCACAGATTTTCAGATGGCATCCAACACATTAGCTGGCTTCTGGAAGGCAGTGGGCCTTGCTCCTCGAGGTACAAGTCAGTATTATGGTGAGCATCATTTCAATATTGAAGCCATTTGAGTATGTTGTATCTTAGATTGCTTTAGATTTCATGATATATGCTTGGACATTATGACTTTTTCCATGCTTCACCTTGGTGGTTGACATTGTGCCCTAGTAAGTGGTCTTCCTTGGGGATGGGTTTGCTACTAGGAACTCCCTTAAAGAGCCATTGTATCGTTCCCGACCATACTTACCACTTTCCATCATTGTTTCCCTCCATTTCTGTATCTCTTGGGATTTTAAGGTGTATTGACCCAAGAAGGGGTTGTCCCTCATTCTATGGGAAGAAGGGGCTGAAGGCCCAGAGGGATTGATGTTGGGTAAAAGATAAAAGCCTTATATGAACCTTCTAGATGCTTCACCCAAGGATCACCCAAGAAAGCAGTGAAACACTTTTGGGGGACCCACAATATAATAAAGAATGCTTAAAATGATAGTTGAAGGATAGGACGTCTCATCACGAGCTCACCTATCATGTCCATGAATATCTAGTGGTATGACATTGCCATCATCTGCTCACCAAACCAGGGTAATGGCTCTCAGTTGCATGGCTGAGAGAAAGGGTGTCTCATCACGAGCCAACCTTTTCATTTCCACTAGGTATTTTTGGGTGACATTTCCATTATCTGGACACCATGCCAGGGCAGTGACCTTCAGCCTTTCCTTAGAATTATGAAAGAATAAAAGAATGGTAAATAATGGGCTTGAAGAAAGTGCATTGCGGACGAAGGTACCACACACCCTCTACAAAGGCACCCATGAATGAGACACTACGACCCCTTGTATGTCATGCGTCCTATGCCCATTGAGTCTTGACCCCAACCACTTCACCCACTTTACATGGCTTAGAGAGAAATCTCTTGGAAACTCTCCTTGACCTAGGGCAAGATCTACCCAATAGGACACCTTGTCAACCCTCCCATATTCAAGCTTGACATGTAGTATAATGTCTTTGAGTAGTTAATTGTTTGATATAAGTGATCTTTGATGCACATGCTTAGGTGGCTCATTTCTTGATTGATTCACTTATCATGATGTTATGACTTGAGATCCTTGGAGGGCGTACTTATTTGTCTTTGTAGGACCTAGTTGGTGGACAGTTTTGGAAGAACAAGCATAGCTTGGGCTTCCATGGGGTTGCAAGCCCACATGTTGGATGCCAAGGGTCCACATGCCAGATCACAGGGACGGAGTATTGGAGACCTAGAAGATGATATGGAAGACTTAGCCCAGCCCTCACATGCCAAACGATTTGCCCAGGAGGGGCAAAACGTCTTGTTTTTGAGCTTGACGTCATATTTGGGGGCTAGGGTTTGGTGGTGGTGTTACCACTCATTGACACATGGACGTTTTGAGGAGGATGAGGCCTTGACCATGAGGAGATTGCCTAGACGATTGACATGTGGCCTGGGGAGGCCTACCATTTCTTATCCAACACCAACGACTTGTCCCAAGTGGCAAAACGTCCCCAAAAGGGGTGACGTCCATGTAAAATTGGGGTTTATTTTGTGCAAAAGTGAAATTTTAGATGAATTGTTTAATATTATTTTGTAAAAGGGGTAAGATTAGGGTTGTTGATCCCTAATCTTGTGTTTCCCTAATATTATGTAGACAAACTATGTAAGCTACATTTTGTATAAATAGAGATCCTAAGATCTCATTTGGAAATCATAACATAACTCTCCCTCTTGTGAGAGGACTTGATTTGAAATTTGCGCTACCTTGGCTCTTTTGTCTCTTGTGCTCTTGTGGTGATTTCTTTATTGGTTCATGGTTGATGGAGGTGATGTGCTATGCTTGGATGATGCTTCTCTTATCTTGGTAATACTTGTTCTTGGTCATTTTGCTTGAGAAAGAAGTGCGCTAGGCCTAGAAGGCTCATCTTTTGCTATTATTGGTGGTCAATCTATGCTTCTATGCATTGTGCTTGGAATGGTCATTTTACTTTCATGCTATCATTTTGTTCAAGTGAAAGGTGTTGATTGCTAGAGCCAAGTAGGGAGTAAGAGGATTTAGACCCCTACTTGTGCCTCCACTACTTTGTTATTAAGAGATTTTGCTTCATCTAGGGTTTCACACCCTCTTTGGTTAAACCCTAGCTAGGAAAGCTTGCCTTGGGTAGTAAAAGGGTTTACACCCCCAAGGAGATAGCCTACCTAGATCTTACTTTCTCTTTTGACCCCATTAACCCAAACTAAGAAGGCACTAATCACTCTTTAAATTGCATTGGAGATACAAAATCATTGCCTTGGGAAACATAAGAACTTGCCCTTTGAAAGATCTCTTACTTGAAGTTAGTTTGCTACCTTGAAAGGACTCTCCCTCTACTAGGGCGTCCCCTTTCTCCCCCTCTATCTATTGTTGTTACAAACCCTAACCTACAACCACTAGCGCTGATCTAACCTAGATAAATAACTAACCCTAACTCCTTAACTAACCCTAAACTAGCTCTTAAATTTGGCTTACTAACTCTACTAACTAGGGCACACTTTTTAGACTAGTTGTTGGCATCTTTTGATGGTATAATTTGCTCATACAAGTGACTGAATGCTACAACCATAAGGCTGCAATTTCTGCAGAAAATACATGTTATAACAACTTGCTTCATTCAACCTCAAAGTGCCATATTTAAGTCATAATTGATTGCCTAATTCATTGATAATATCATTGGTTTATCTTATGCTTTTACATGCTGATTTAGATGTCTTATTTGCTGATATAAATTGTTATCTATTGCTGCAAATTAGGAACAACAAGCTTAACTTACTAATCCATACTAACATATATCATTGCAAGGTCTCTTTCTTTGTGTCTCGGGCAGGTACAATCATCCGGAGAAGTACTACACCTTTGGAGCAACACTTGTTGGGTTTACAAGGCATCTCTTTCCACTTAGACTTGACCTCTAGGGGCTCCACTTTCATCTCTATCCATCCCCATCTCAATCCCCCTAGGGTCACCGAGATCGCCTCCCTAGGTGACCTAGTCACCCTTGAAGTGCGGGACCTACATCGAGGTGACATTGGGTGTAGGTTTCCCTAGTTGTAGCACTTGGTTTGTGGTTGGGTCGGGCTTTGCCCAACCTACAACCTGTGCTATAACAGGATCCCCTACTTCTCTAGGGGTGTAGGCCCTTTTACTCCCTAGAGCAAATATATCCAACAAAGGTAAGTGTCCTCCTCTCCATCAAACATGCTAAATCATCATCAAACCTCACAACCATCAACAAAACCCTAGCCCCAAGGTGACGTCAAACCCAAAAATGTGGCGTATGGCCTCCAAAGGCAAATCGTTGGGTAAGGTGAGGCTTAGGTATCTTCCTTCAAGGTGTCTTATCTTGCCTCCAAAGACAACGCCCATCATTTGTTAGCTCCTAAGGTGTGGGACGTGTCATCCACTCCGTGGGCTCCAAGCCCCAATGAAGGCCCAAGCTAGGCTTGTTCCTTCAAAAACGTCTATCAAGCAAGGTCTTGCAAAGACAAATGAATGCGCCCTCCAAGGATCTCAAGTGAAATGTATCATGCCAAGTAAAATCACATTTAAAACAAGAGCCACCTAAACATGTGCATCAAAACTACTTTTTCAAATTAAACAAGTGCTCAAAGACCCTATGCAACTTGCCAAGTTTAGGTATGGGAGGGTTGTCATAGTGGCCTATTGGGTGAGTCATTCTTCAAGTCAAGGAGTGTTTCCTAGGTGGACCCTCTCTAAGTCATGCAAAAAAGAAGAAGTGGATGGGGGTAAGACTTTTGGGCATGGGGTTCATGACATACAAGGGTTTGTATTATCTCATTTATGGGTGCCTTTGTAGAGGGTGTGCTACACCTTCGTTTTCAATGCAACCTTTTTCCAAACCCATTTATTGCCATTAATTCATAGTGGGACTTCTACCTAAGCATGAAAAACATTTCCCACCTTGATTCTATCTTGGTCACATTGTGCTTCCCTAAGTTGAAGACAATGTATGGGACTTATACCTAAGCATGAAAAACATTGCCCCTACATGTTCTACTTTGTTTGGAATTTTTTAAATTGTTATTTTTCACGGGTCCCATCAATTTCTTATGAGAGACATTTCATTGTCCTCGGGATCCCTGGGCGAGCATCTAGAAGGTTTATGATTGGCTTTTATCTTTTGCCAACTATAAGCCTCTGGGCCTCCAACCCCTTCTTCCCATGAAATGAGGTACAATCCCTTCTTGTGTCAGTACACCCAAAAATCCCAAAAGATGAGGAGACGAAAAGGGTGAATTATGGAAAATGATAAGTATGATCGGGAATGGTACGATAACTCATAAAGGAGACCTCCCAATAGCAAACGCTTCCCCAAGGGTGACCACTTACTAGGGCACAACGTCAACCACCAAGGTGAAACAAGGCAAAGAGCATAATTTCTAAGCAGACGTATTATAAACAAGAGCAACTTTTAATGCAACATATTCAAATGCCTCAAGTATTGAAGTGACACTTACTGCAATACCTGACTTGTACCTCATGGAGCAAGATCCACTGTCTTCCAGAAACAAGTTGATGTGGTGAATGCCATCATGATGAATCATAGAAGTATGGTACCTCATGGAGCAAGACCCACTGTCTTCCAGAAACAAGTTGATGTGGTGAATGCCATCGTGATGAATTGGAGAGGTATGGTGGTGAAGTGGGTCTTCATCTGTGTAAGTGGACATCACAAGTCAATCCATCCCTCGACACTCCATGTCTACAACTCGAGGGCCTCGAGACATCATCTCCTTAGTTATCCCTAGAAATGGGGGATAACAAGAGGAATGTTCTACTCCTTTGGAAAAAGGAGTTAGAGGAGTAGGTGCTCAAAAGTGTTTTATAGTCCAAATCCACTTGCTTTTGTATAGTTTGTATGGTTGAATCAAAAGATTTCCTTCAATGCATTGTATGTCAAATGTTAGTGAACTTTATAATTTTAGTTTTTATTTTGTAAAAGAAATTGTTAGTATGATTTAAATCTATTGTGCATTTTGAAAGGTAATTTAAATTCAGGACTTGGTTATCTTGACTTGTTTTAACTTTTAGCCTTCTTTTTTGCATATAACTAGAAATGGATTAATTTAATTATCGTTTAGAAAATCCATCAATTCAACTCTTTTCTTAAATAGGAAATCTTTTGAAAAAAACTGATTTGGATATACTTTGGAGTAGGTTTTGATTCACCTTTGTTTTAGGTTTTTGAGTATAGGAGGAAATGAATAATAGTTCCTCGAAATCAACCATTTTAGAATGAACAATGATTTCACTACATGATTCCATGTATTGATTGCATTTTAGAAATAATTCATAAAGGCTAGTTTCTTGCAATTTAAACTTATATTGTAAACATTTTTAAGTCCAAATCATGAAACAACAAAGAAACATCAAGGAGGAACTTAGCAACTTCATTGGCATTAATTGAAGGAATAGTCGTTGGACAAAGTTTTTATTAGGATTACATTGTATGTAGTCCGAGAAGATGTGGAAAAGTACCGACAAATCGTAAGCTATGAGTTCAATTGAAACGACCAAGTGGATGCACCTGAGGAGTATTAAAGGTTTGGCAATGACAATATTTCTAGAGAAGTTTAGACAAATCATGTTGGAATTTAAGCCAACAAATATTTGTTTAAACTTTAACAAGACTTGAAAATTCCAAGTGACTAGAAATATACAACATATGTAAATGACATGGGTTAATTGTTTTGTCCCCAAGTATTTAGGTTTAGAATCTTAAAGTTAAGTTATATATCTATATCTATCTCTCTCTCTCTCTTTCTATATATATATATATATAAATAATGCTAATAGTTAGTCATGTTAGTTATCTAAGTCCACATTGTAATAGTAAAATCCTAATATTAGTAATCCCCAATGTTAGTTATGTTCCTTACCTCTTAGTATTTATCATGGTAGTGAGGGAACATATTAAAATATTGTGCAAAGGTGGCCTCCTTTAATATATAAACGGAGACCATTCGTCTACCTGAAGATTAGGCTTGTAATATTTCTCTTTGTGGTCTAAAACATGAATTTTCCCTTTGATAATGCAAGTCTTAGTTTGCTTTTATCTTTGCCTCTTTTTTGTTGTTCTTTATATTTTCTTGTCATGTTGGTACTCATTCAACCTTCAATATTGCTATTAGAATATTTTGTTATTTGAGGTTGGGTCTTTGTGTTTACTCTTTTTTTGTCTATGCTCGCCATTTAATATCAAAGAATTTTTTTCTTTCTAATTGTGTTGGCATGATAAGGTCATGATGACAATTCTTTATTTCTATAGCAAGTCGTGTTTTCATCTATGTGAAAATTAGGCTTGTAATATTGCCGTTCAATCTCTTGAGCTTGAAGTTTCCTTTTGACAATGCAAGTCTTAGTTCACTCCCATCTATATGTCTCTTTTTAGTTGTTTTTATGGCTTATTGTTGTGTTGGTACTCATTCAACCTTTAGTTTCAGTATTATAATGTTTTGGTATTTGAGGCCAGACCTTTGTGTTTACTCTTTTGTATAAAGTTTTTGTTTATGTGAAGATTAGGCTTATAATATTGTTTTTCATGCTCTCAAGCTCGAAGTTTACTGTCGATAATGCCTGTCTCATTCCCATCTTTGTCTCTTTTAGTCCTCTACGTTTGCTTGTCATGTTGGTCCTTTTTTAGCGATTCCTTTATGGCAACTTCAAGTATTAAACCATTCAAAGATTAAGATGTTAAATATTGGGTTAAGGTTGTCCTCTCTCTCTCTCTCTCTCTCTCTCTCTCTATATATATATATATATATATAAATATATTAAGCTTCTAAGGTGAATTCCAAATTGTAAAAAAGGAAAAGTGTGTTTTGAAGAGTACAAATTAAAGTTCAAAGGTTTTTGGTATCGATTAAAAAAGTGTGGCCATTAATTGAGGACATTGTCAATTAGAAGTCAAATAAGTGTAATAGTAACCACAACATCAAAACTTGCACTGTTTGATGGTCTATACATTAGATGAAGTACCATATGGGTCAAATAAATTCAAAAACATTTTGAGATGTATCCACCAAAGAATGAAAAGAAACAAATTCAAATAGTTTCGAAAGATCTAGATGGTCTTGCTTTTGAATAGTGTATGTGGCTCTGTGAAAAGGCTAAATATTAAATTTGGCCAATGTTTGTTATTAACTTTGTTAGTAGATTCCCAGATAGTGAAGAACATTATGAAGGTAGAAGAATGAGAATTTTGAAAGATGTACTTGCATCAATACAAAACATTGAAGCATCTTTACAGAGAATAAAAAAGGTCTTCAATGATTTAAAGCAAGATTAATCTATTTTCCAAATAGAATAATTCAATGAAGTCATCAATGAAATTCAAGTTTGAACCATTAGTTCAGAGGATAAGTTGATAAGCACTACATCAATCAATGGAGCTTTGGTCCCTTCTCAAATTGAAGATGATTCTTGGAGGATCGAAGAAACCTTTTGTGAGGAGAATCACAATGATAAAATCAAAATTTAAATATTCACATTGGAAGATGAATCATCAACAAGCAAGGAAGAAGTATGAGCCATGTTATCCACCATTTTTATACGATGGTTGCACATGTGATTTTCATCACATGACTCAGAGATTAATGTAGATGTTACAAGGATTTGCTTGTGATTTTCATCACAAAAGTACACATAAGTGCGTGTGTGCCAGCCACGTGTTGGAGAATTTAAAGATGGTAGATCTAGATAACCAAAGCCTATTCAAGGTGTTAATGAGCCATCAACCTTTCAAACCCATATCAACTTGAGAAGGCACAATTGTTGTCCAAGTGCAAAACCTAGTAATAGACTCTTACTTACGAAAGAGTATATTTTTTTGGTACAAGGTTCGTTAGAGGCAAAATTGGTGCATGTTCAAGTTGATCATGATGACTCTACTTTTCAAATCAGCCTAATCCATCTATTGTTGGTTCAAATAGGCATCCAAGGCATTTGTATGAAGATCCTGTAAATAAAAAAAATTTGGACTAGATCGAAGATTCCTATCATTTGGGAAAAGGAAGCATTCAACAATTGTGAAGCAATATCGTTGAAAGTTGCTTGTTGAATTGCAACAAATACATTGATGAAGAAAGCAATAAAAAATGTATGTTTCCAAGGTAGAAATGCAATAAAAAGGGAATTGTTTATTAGAGCTAGCAAAGCATGCAATAAGTATGCACAAACTCAAATTTTAAAGACAAAGAATGCATTAAACACAAAGAACAAAAAGTTTATGCCTTACAAATTGTAGACATCAGTTCAACGTTGGAAGTGATGGTTGAATATGAGAACTTCAACTCTTCTGCTAGTGTAACTAAGAACAAAGATGGTGTTTTTAATAATATCACAAAGAATACTAAAGTAGAGGCAATGTTTTATATAAGACACATTCCATTACTGGAAAGAACATCATATGTCTATGTAATACCTGCAAGACAACTTGGCTTGTCCATTGAATCACCAAAGCTTGGTTGGTGGTATATTGGTGCATATGTTTGGAATTTAACTAAAATACATGTAGACCAAAAGAAGGAGAAGGACGAGGCATATCTTTTCTTTGTGGAGAATATTGACTTGCATGTCTGGAAGAAGATTGTTTACCTTGTGGAGTTGGTTTTGAGGGGTCGTCCCCTTTCTTGAGGGTTTTTACTCATGGACTATGGAAGCATTCCATCTTGGATCCCATATGTCCATGTTGGGAGGAGACTTAGGATGGTGTACTTGCATGATTGGAGGATTTGTTTGAGGACACACCCTTGGGAAGCCTTTGGAGGTTGAACATTGCATCTTAGAGCCACCTTTTTTCATCTTTAATGGAGAAGTCCTTCTTTCTTGGGGCCATTTTCACCTTGATCATTGTACATGTGGCTTGACCACTTTATTTTATTGTATTTTAGACTAGATAGTTGGAGAGAAATGTGTTTTACTTCTCCATAGCCTAGATTTGTGGATCTCACTTGAGATAATAATTTTTTATTGTAAAGGAAGGTGAGCATCGAGGTGGTCCAAGTTCATCACATGTTTCTTGACCGCCTGTCGGCTATATAAAATCGCGAAGGTACCATCTCCCATGGGAATGTGTTCACGAGTGAGATCCATGCTGAGAAAACCTCTTAAGGCGACAACCCAACTCCTGGATAAAAGCGTCCCCCAATCATTCAGAACATCAATCACCACTATGTTCATTATGAGGCTTGTTATCGCACGGTTTGTAGGAAAGGTCCAAAGAGCTTGAGTCAGGGCTTGAAACCGGCGTAACAGGAGCTTCCCCACCCACTGTCACCTCGATGGGGAGCTCTTTCTATTTAGGAGGGCAAGTCCAAGGGAGACGTC
>SNQJ01S0021939.1:97648-114054 GCA_010110895.2 Picea sitchensis
GTTGGCCTAGACGGAGGAGTTGAGGATTAGGTGACAACACCTTAACTCTCACTTGCCCCCAAGGACACACCGAGTGGATTGAAGATTTCTTCCACGTCTCCCAAAGGTGTGTATAAGGCGGCAACAGAGCCCAAGGATGTGTTATCGCAGAAGTTGTGGTTTGGGAAAGGCCCGACCCAATCACTAAATGGCGACAAGTTACAACTAAGAGGTCACCTACCAACTGTCACCTTAGGCATGTGTCCCCGTCGCTTTAGAGGTGAGGTAGTCACCTCAAGAGGGGAATCTCGGTGATGCCAGGGAGAATGAGTTGGAGAAATATGAAGATGGAGATGAAGTCCCTGTTATCGCACAATTTGTATTTGCCCAAAGCCAAAGGCAAGTGGATACTGAATTGGGGTAATAAGGAGGATGACCTATCACTGTCACCTTAATAGGAAACCTCTTTCTATTTAAGAGTATGTCACAGTACCCCAAGGGAGACGTCCCCAATGACCTAGGGGTTTGAGAAGGCTAAGGTAAAAGCTATAGGAAAGTCCCACCCCTCTCACAGGTCACCCTCATCAAAAGTTCCAAAGTTTTACTGAGATGAAGCAAAAGATAAATTAGATGTACCTGCCCATAACAAGGCAACAAATAGAAAATAAATGCAATTTGCAAGTACTATATGATGTCAATGCTTCATAAAACCATAAACTTCTAAAAGATAAACAAACTGATATAGAACTGAAGCAATGTAAAGATTTACAACAACAATGAATATTTAGCAACAACCACAACAATTATGCCTCAATAATGCTCAAGAATGACAAGAAATAGTAGCCTTAGGTTGACAAAATGATAACAGTGTTAGACGCAACTATGGCAATGTCTAATCAGTTTTCAATCTTGCTTTTAGGATAAATTTGCTGCTGTTATATATGGCTGTAGCAATATTTTGCAACACCAACCAATTAGTGAGTGAGTTAGTCTAGCTTAAAGTCAGTAGAAGTTAGTAGAAGTCTTAGGGAAGATAGTTTAAGAGTTGTTTGGTCAATCAATCACTTGTGAGGAGTGGACTAGTGCCTTTTAGGGTAGTGGAGTCAAGTTTAGCAATGACAACTCTTAGAGGAAAACAACAATGATAATAGGTAATCTAAAGGGATGGATGAAATGATTGAAGTGTTGTTAACATAAGGCCTCAATGTCTAAACCCTAGAAGGAATGATTGCTAGAAAGTATGTAACCTTAGGCCCTAGCGATTTCCTTCTAGCTTAGATTAAATTTGAAGTAAAATGTATGAAGCAAATTAAGTAATGCTACTAGAGTGCTACAATGGTAGGGCTCTAGTGTATACATCAAAAGAAGTGTTCTCTAGCAACTTCAAGTAGGTGGAAAATTATAGGGAAAAAGATAGTAACATATGTTTTTCCCCTAGGGTTTCAAACTAGCAATTTCATAATTTTGATATGAACAAGCAAATTCACCATAACCATTCAAAATAAAATGGAGAATTGCAGATTTACTTACTTCATCAACAATAATCTAGCAACAAACCCTAGTTGAAGACTTTCCACCATGAAAGATGCCAAAATACACCAAGATTAGCCTCTCCAAGAAGTTCCGCACCACTTAATTTCAGCCAATAACCTTTAAAGAGGGCCGAATTTCAGACCTCACACTTGTGTGAGTGAAAGATGATGAAACATATAAGAGATTTATCTCTCTATTTATACAATATCAATGACCTCTAATTAAACTTTAGGTTAGAAAAGGCCGACATGGCCAAATTACATAAAAAATCCAGTTGTTACATAAATTCAAAGAATTAAAGTTTAAACCCAAAAATTTCCAATAGAGGTTACGTCATGCCCTCCTAGGTTGACGTTGGGCCTCATAAGTGGGATGTCAGGTTCCATGAGCAAAACGTTAGGCCTTCCAAGGCCTCCGGATGATGCCACACGTGCCACCTAGCACACAACTGCCTCCATCATGTCCATCTAACGTTGGGTGACGTCATGGGCCTCCCAAGGCCAACGTTCAGGGGGGAGAGCAAGATCCCCCTAGGTCCAGGTCTGCCAAAGTGTCTGAGGTGGAACGTCCTTTTTCTCTGGTGCAAGCCTCTGGTGTCTCTCTGCCCTTGGTTGGGGTCACATCATCCATCTGGTGGGCTTTTTAGCCCCATGGAGGTCCGAGCTAATGATCTCCCCATATGTACTTGTCCACCGGGCATGGTCCTGCGGTAGCAACAAGTATGCTCTCCATGGGCTCATAAGTCACAGGGATCACAACAATGTCAATCACGTCTAATAATCAAATTACCCAAACATGTGCATCAAACCCCCCTTTACCCAGACAAATGCTCAAAGATGTTATGCAGTTTAACAAGCTAGGTTTGGAGAGGGTCTCAGGTTGTCCTATTGGGCTAATTCTCTTCAAGTTTGGGGTGTTTCCCAGGTGAAGACCAATCTAGGTCATGTAGGTGTATAAAATGGTGTAGGGAATGTTTGGGCAAGGGATGCAATGATAACAAGAATATGTAGGTCTTACTTGTGGGTGCTTCTGTAGAGGGTGAGCTGCACCTTGTCATGGATGCCATTGTTTCCTAGCCCATTCGATGCCTTTTATTCTTTGTCTTATTGCTTTTTCTTTTCAAGAGAATAATTGGAGGACACTGTCCTTGCGTGGTGACCAGTGGTGACAGCGTTGCCCACAAGCACTTCACAGAAATGAGAAGGTTGGCTCGTGACGAGACCCCCTTTCTCTTTGCTCGTGAGAAGCCATTTATTGAAGTCATATGGCTCTCGGTACTCCATGTCTAGGACCTATGGGCCTCGAGACATAATCTCCTTAGTTATCCCTACGATAGGGGATACTAGTCCCTAGAGGTCAAATGTAAATGGTATGAAGGTCTTGGACTAAAGCCTTGAGAAGGTCCAAGGGTTGGCAAATATGTTGAGTAACCTGCAAATGGTGAAATACCTGCCCGAGACATAAGAAAAACAAGCATATATTGCAATATAATCAATTGGACAAGCAAGTTAAGCTTGCTGTCCCTAAAAGCAGCTGTTAGGAACAATGTATATCAGCAATAAAATGGCACCATAAGCTGCAAAATAAATGCTAGAGATAAAGTAGAAGATACAAGAGAAAGACTAGCTAAAGATTAGCAAAACTCAAGATGAAAATCCAAGATACTAGCATGAAAAGATAAGGCTGTTGTAAACACTCTTGTGCAGCAAATTATATCAGCCTTATCGCAGTAGCCATCAATGTGTTACAACAAGAAAATCAGCCACTAGAACTCCTCCAAACTTTACCAAAAAGTGCGGTAGAGCAACCAAGGTAAGCGTGCAAACTTTGGGCAATTTCCAGTGGTTGAGAAGAGAGTTATTCAAGCAATTGAGTTAGGGTTTCTGCAGCCCTAATGGCTGAAGATGTAAATTTATAACAGCAACAAGAACTATCCCTTTGATGGGGACGCCTTAGTGGCTGGGAGGTGCCCAAGGCACAAGGAAGACAATCCAAGTTGCAAGAAGTAAAAACGATAAGAAATTACGTTTCAGAAATGCAATATTTTGTTTCTCCAATGCAAGAATAGGGCCTTTAGTTATGGGCTATTGGGGTCAAAAAGAAGACCTAGGACTACTAAATCTTTAGGGGTGTAAATCCTTTTACTTCCCATCTCAAGTAATTGGGCTAGGGTTTGAAGATGAGGGGTGTAAATCCTCTTACTTCCTCAACAAAACCCTTGCAAAGAAGCTTGATAAAATGGTGGAAACTAGATTAGGGGTTTATGTCCTTATACTCCCTATCTAGCCTTGGCCAAAACAACTTCAACTTGAATTACAAATGATAATAACAAAGTAAAGAACCATACCATTTCAAGAAAAAGCCTTAACATGCCAAAGTAGACCTCCACAAAAGAAAGAGAATGACCTCCAAGAGATAGAGCACCATCATCATCATCAAACCATAACCAAAAAACATTATTCCATAGCACCAAAGGCAAAACACTCCAAAAGTAGTGAAAATTTCAGACCAAGTACTTCTCACAAGTGGGAGAGTCATTGTTAAAATGAGATCTTATGATCTCTTATTTATACAAAATGTCACAAGATAGTTTGTCCACATAATTAAGGGTAAACCACAAGTCTAGGGGTCGACAACCCTAATCTTGCCCCTTTTACAAAGTAATATTAAACAATTCATTTTAATTTGACTTTTGCACAAAGAAAAAGCCCTAGTCATATAAATTTCACTCCTTTAGGGGACGTTTTGGCACTAGGACAAGGTCGTTGGTGATGTAGGAGTGTAGAAGCTTCCCAAAGCCACATGTCAAGCATCCCAACAACGTTCTTTTGCCAATGCATGTCAATTCACCACCTAACCCTAACCTCCCTAGGTGACGTCATGTCTCTAAAGGTGACGTTTTGCCTCTCCTAGGCAAAATGTTTGGCATGTGGGGGCTAGGTTATGTCGCCCAAGTCATCTTCTAGGCCTTCAAAGTTTGATCTCTTTCATTTGGCATGCGGGGCCTTGGCATCCACCTGTGGGATTCAAGCCCCATGGAAGCCCAAGCTAGGCTTGTTCTTCCAAAACTGTCCACCAACTAGGTCCTGCAAAGACAAATAAGCACACCGTCCAAGGATATCAAGTCATAACATCATGATAAGTGAATCCAATCAATAAATGTGCCACCTAAGCATGTGCATCAAAGATCACTATGTCAAACAATTAAGTGCTCAAAGACATTATGCGACTTGTCAAGCTTGAATATGGGAGGGTTGACGAGGTGTCCTATTGGGTAGATCTTACCCTAGGTCAAGGAGATCATCCAAGAGATCCCTCTCGAAGCCACGTAAAGTGGGTGAAGTGGTTAGAGTCAAGACTCAATGGGCACAGGACTCATGACATATAAGAGGTCGTAGTGTCTCATTCATGGGTGTCTTTGTAGAGGGTGTGTGGTACCTTTGTTTGCAATGCACTTTTTCCAAGCCCATTATTTTGCCATTCTTTCATTCTTTCATAATTTTAAGGAAAGATTGAAGGCGACTGCCCTGGCGTGGTGTCCAGATAATGGCAGTGTCACTCACAAACACCTAGTGGAAATGAGAAGGCTGGCTCGTGATGATACCCCCTTTCTCTCAGCCATGCAATCAAGAGCCATTACCTTGGGTTGGTAACCAGATGTTGGTAATGTCATACCACTAGATATTCATGGACATGATAGGCCGGCTCGTGATGAGACCTCCTATCCTCCAACTAACCTTTTAAGCTTTCTTAATCATATTTTATTGTGGATCCCCCTTTTCTCAAAGATAACGTTTCGTTGCTTTCTTGGGTGATCCCTGGGCGAAGCATCTAAAAGGTTCATACATAGGCTTTTATCATTTACCCAACATCAATCCCTTTGGGCCTTTAGCCCCTTTTTCCCATAGAATGAGGGACAACCCCTTCTTGGGTCAATATACCCTAAAATCCCAAGAGATAAGGAAATGGGGGGAAATAGTGATGGAAAGTGGTAAGTATGGTTGGGAACGGTACGATGGCTCTTCAAGGGAGTTTCGAGTAGCAAACCAATCCCCAAGGAAGACCACTTACTAGGGCACAATGTCAACCACCAAGGTGAAGTAGGGAAAAAGGCATAATGTCCAAGCATATATCATGAAATCTAAAAAAATCTAAGATACAACATACTTAAATGCCTTAAATATTGAAATGATGCTCACCATAATATTGACTTGTACCTCATGGAGCAAGGCCCACTGCCTTCGGGAGCCAACTGATGTGGTGGATGCCATCTGAAAACCTGCGGCATGTGGTGGATGTGGGTCTCCAACTGGGCAAAAGGATATTGCTGGTCGTGTAGTCTCTAGACACTCCATATCTGCAACATGAGGGGCTCGAGACATAATCTCCTTAGTTATCCACAAAATGGGGATAACATCCGGCACCTACTTGGGGACATGTGCTCGTCGTAGAGTGCATGAGAACTGCAACATCTCCTGGTAGATATGTGCCTGCCAAAAACTCAGACAAAGGGATCGAAGCATCTAGGGTGGTGCTATCACCCTTATCTATATATATATATATATAAATCCAAAATAAAAACTAATCTAGAAAAGAAAATTTTTGACATTTTTTCAAAAATTTCTAAGCTAAGCATGAAATTAATATGCAAGTAGAGCAAATTGAAAATGAAATGCATCTAAACTAGTATGAGCAATCAAGATGCAAATGTAGGGGAAAGCAAGATGACTTACCTACTTACCTGGGGCATTGGCACTGAAGAAGTCACATGCCACCTTGGAAATAATGTTTGATGAGAGATCCATTTACTGGTAGTGACATCCTCCTTCCTTCTGTCGCGGATAAGTAGAAAGAGTCTGGCCCGAACACTTCATCTATTTTGTAGGGGCCTAGCCAAAGACTGTCGAACTTTTGATGCATCCCAGGTTTTTCTCTTCTTTTGTCCCACAGTAAGACTTGATCCTCTTCCTCGAAGTTCCTTTGTCTTGCCCTCTGATCAAAAGTCCCTTTCACTTTCTCTTGATTCTTTGCCATTTGATCGAAGGCCATTCTTCGAGTTTCATCCAATTCCATGAGCCGATTGATTTTCCCTTGCAATGCTTCTTTATTTGTACTGAATTGTTGGGCTATTTGTAATGCTGGAATTTGGAGATTTATAGGCAAGCGAGATTTTGATAGTCGTGTGGTTGGCCCACAGGGCGTACTTAATTTTTCTTTCCCAACTCTTCTTGTTTTCTCCAACAATCTTTTTCCCAATGTTAATAATGTTTTTGTTGCTGGATTCTGCCGACCCATTCCCTTGAGGATAATAATTTGAAGAATGGGACAAAACAATCCCATACTTCAAGTAAAACTCATTGAGCGCCATTGAGCTAAAGGCTTTGGCGTTGTTGGTGGTTATCTTAGCAGGGACACCAAATCTAGTAATAATCTTTTCCTCAAGGGATTTCATCACGACTTCTTCCGTTGCTTTCTTTGTTGGGATAACCTCCACTCATTTGGTGAATTAATTAGTAGTGGTCAAAATCCATCAGTATCCATTACTAGAGTTGTCTTTGAACTCACCAATCAAATCCAGTGCCCATTGTTGAAAGGGTGCTTCCACAATGATTGGCTTAAGGGGAAGGGTAGGAAGGCGTTGCTTGCCGGTAAAAAATTGACACGGTTGACAAGATCTAAAATATCGATGTGTGTTAGAAAAGATAGTAGGCCAATAGTATCCTGCTCTCAAAATCTTATGGGCAGTGGTAGGCGCTTCAAAATGGCCTCCACAATGTCCGACATGAAGTTCAATCATTAACTTATCAACTTCTTCTTTATCAATACACCCGAGGATTACCCCATCTGGGTTTCTCCACTCGAGACCATTCTTTGTTAGCCAATACTTCATAGATTTGAATCTCGGGGCTCGTCTCTTATGTTCCACCAAATGATCAGGGCATGTAAGGTTTTTCAAGTAATAAATGATATCTGAATACCATTCATTGTTTTCAATCTCACTTACGACAATGTTGACTTGTTCCTTCTCTTCTATTTCAATGGCCTCTTTATTGCCTCTTTGATTGCTTTCTGTCATCATTATGGTGAGTGTCATTTCAATATTTGAGGCATTTTGAGTCTGTTGTACCTTAGACTGCTTTAGATTTCATGACATATGCTTGGAGATTATGCCTTTTGCTGTGTTTCACCTTGGTGGTTGACAATGTGCCCTAGTAAGTGGTTTTCCTCGGTAATGTGTTTGCTACTAGGAACTCCCTTGAAGAACCATCGTACCGTTCCCAACCATATTTACCACTTTCCATCACCTAAAACCATCCATTTCCTTGTCTCTTGGGATTTTGGGGTGTATTGACCCCAGAAGGAGTTGTCCCTCATTCCATGGGAAGAAGGGGTTGAAGGCCCAGAGGGATTGCTGTTGGCTAAAAAGATAAAAACCTATATATGAAACATCCAGATGCTTCACACAAGGATCCCCCAGGAAGCAATGTAACGCTTCTTTGTAAGAAAAGGGGGACCCACAAGAATAAGTGATAGTGAATGATTTGGGGATTAGTTGGAGGAGAGGAGGTTACATCACGAGACAACCTATCGTGATCATGGGTATCTAGCGGTATGACATTACCATCATCTGGCCACCAAGCCAAGGTAGTGGCTCTCAGTTTTAGCCTGGCTTTTATGCCAACGTATTTCTTTATCATTGTTGAATTAAGTTACCTTTCACTAGCCTGTCTCTTGCTTATTCAATTATACTTTTAGCACTTATTTTGCAGCCTTTATTATCTTCTATTTGCTGATATATATCATTGACTTTTGCTGCAGCTCGGGACAACATGCTTAACTTGCTTGTCCAACTAACATATTATATCATATACTTGGTTTTCCTTGTGTCTCGTGCAGGTATTCACTCTTGGCANCCTTTATTATCTTCTATTTGCTGATATATATCATTGACTTTTGCTGCAGCTCGGGACAACATGCTTAACTTGCTTGTCCAACTAACATATTATATCATATACTTGGTTTTCCTTGTGTCTCGTGCAGGTATTCACTCTTGGCAGGTTACTCAAAGCATTGGAAACCTGAAGCAACCCTCTAGACTCATTTCCAAGTTCCCTTTTCCATCTAGAAACTTGACCTTTAGGGGCTTCCGTTCATACATCACTTTTTTCGTCTTAATCCCCCTAGGGTGATTGGGATTCCCCCTTTGATGTGAATACCTCACCTCTAAAGTGATGGGAACAAGGTGACAGTGGGTAGGTGCTCTCTAAGTTGTTGCCAATCAGTGGTTGGGTCAGGCTTTGCCCAACCTACAACTTGTGCGATAACAAAAGGAAAATTATACTTTTTGTTTGTATCATTGTGTCTTTGATATCCATGTAGTTTTTGGGTTTTAGGGAGTTGGATAATATAGGTAGGTGCTATATTTGTTGAATATCATTTAGAACCAAGGATGAGTGAACTTTGTCTTGGATTAGGTTTTGTTACCTCTCAAACCCCCACTTCTTGAGATAAAGTCCTAAAGCTCAAACAAGGACTTGGGAGGAACTAAGAGGGAGGCCATTGTCACCTCACCAACTCTCTTCACAATTTAGGTTGTCCCTTACCCAATTCAAGGGGGGCTTCCCTAAGGTAGGCTTTGTAAAGCTTAGGCGATGAGGGCTCAAGGTAAAATGAAGAGTGGCTTTAGCAAAATAAGTGTTGTAGTGTAGGAAAATAAGAAGATGACGAGAGATCAAGTCTAGTACCTATCCATTGAGCATGGAGTCAAAAGGATCAAACTATGAGTGATGCTTTTACATACGATCAAGGGATGAAAGAGTTGAAATGAACAAACTACAATCTTCCCTAATTTTTTATTATGAAATGTGAAATATACTTGAAGAACCCATTTAAGGAGAACTTTTAAAGATAGTTTGGTGGTGAGCTTATTAAATGGAAAAACGTAAATTCCAGCCAACTCAAATTAAGGAATTGGAACATCACAATGACATTTCCATCAAATAAACATCAAATGTATTGAAAGGGAAATCGACCACAATCAAGACACTTTTCCACTACTTTAGCAGTCAAATCGACAGTCAAATTGTGCGTGGATGGGGTCCCTTGTCCCACAAAGAAAGGGGTCTCATACACCAATTTGGTGTTTGGCTTGGCTACGACCTCAAAAATAGATTTTTTATTATTATATTAACAACATTTAACAAGTGAAGTGCAATACATACATCTCATAGGGTAGAAACCTTTGGACAACTCCTCTTACAAGAAAAAAGTAATTGTTTTCCTAGATCCATTAGGTTCTCCAAGGAATACGATAAAATGTAACATTTCCATCTTTTTTCTGTAAACTCTTTACTAAAATTCGAAGTGGCTTGTTGGGATCCACTCTCCTCTCCTAGAAGAAATAATGAGATAATCATTCTCCACAAGGAAAACAATATATTATTGTTCTTGTCTAATTAACTCCGCAAGACAATTTCAACAATAATAAAATAGTGAGTTAACTAGGATCAATCTCCAAAAATAGCCAAAAATGTAACAACCTCGTCAATATAGTCAATTGACTTTGAAAGGTGTTCCAAGGACCTCATGCTCCATTTATAGTCATAAATAATCATATGCCATAAATCCAAACTATGTGGCACATACTGTTTTCACAAATGGATAAGCCTGAGTTTAGACCCCAAGAGGTGTACTTGTAGTGAGTCAACCATGGAAACAAGTCCTCTCGAAATAAAATGTAACCACATGTGTGTTGTGTTATCGCACAGTTTGTAGCTAGGTCAAAAGGCTAGAAGATAGAGGCCAAACTGGCGTAACAGGAACCTATCCCACCCAATGTCACCACAATGGGGAGGTTCTTTCTCTTTAGGGAGGTTAGGCCCAGGGGAGACGTCTCCGGTAACCTGGAGTTTTGAAGAGGCTAAGGTATAAAGATCAAAGTAAAATTTCCTCTTCACATGTCACCACCAAGAGTAGATAGTCGAGCTAAACAACCAATAATGAAGTGTAGGCCCAAATGAGAACCCCTGCCCGGAACAAAGCAACAACAGACTAATACATGCAGGCTATGATTCAAAGGGTTAGTACTTCATATAACTATCTGATATTAATATATAAGCAATAGATATTGATGAGATCAATGTTTATTAATACAACAATGAAATAATATCAATTCATCAATAAATACCAAGATGATGTAGCAATCAATGTGTCCAATCAATCCCTTATTCAATAAATGCTTTAAACCATCATCTAATTGCCTATAAAGAGAACTTGCTGCGTCAAGATGGAATAACCAAGGATGACGTCAGCTTTTTAGGGTGAGTAGTTTAGTTAGGGTTTCGTTTAGCAAATAGTTAAGAGTTTGTTTGACCACTATCACTTCAACATTGGAGGCCTAAGATCAGTGCCTAAGGGTAAATGGAGTCAAATTAAGGGAGGACGCAAAGGTTGAAGGAAAAAGGCTAAGGACTAGAGGGAAGGGTTCTGAAGTGCTGCTATGGCAGGGCCCTAGAAACAAAACCCTAGGGGAAAGAGGCTCACTTCGGTGTTGCTAAAGCAAGGCCTCGTGCTCTTTCCTCCTTCCTTAGGTTTAACTTGGCAAAACGGCTAGCATAAAAGATAAATCAAGACACGAGAGTGTGGTAAGGGAGAGTGTTGCTAAAGCAAGGCCCTATCACCAAACCCTAGAAGCAGGACGACCCTAGGTGTAGATAACGTAGGCCTGGGACTTCTCCTCCTTCTTGACTTTTAAAGGTACGGCTAGCACAGGGGGAAGAAGCAATAAGAGTGTCGCTATGGCTAGGCTCTTCCTTCCTTCTTCAATGGTTGAAAATTTCTCTTTTAGGGGACATGAGACAATGACCTACTTGTGTGTTTATCGCCTAGGGTTTTAAAATCAGCAAAGTTTATAATAAATGCAAGAATATAAGACTACAACCATTCAATCAAGAAGTTTTGTAGAAAAAACACTTACATATCATCATGAAATAGCATTGCAAACCCTAGTTGTAAACCTTCCTTCAAGAGAAATGCCAAAAATGCCAAGAAATGCCTACATAAAAGGAATTAGATGCATACATTTAAAGGTTAAAGGAATTAGATGCATACATTTAAAGGTTATAATGATCAAAAGTGACACGTACCATGATACCTGGACCAATTACCTCATGGAGGAAGAGCCTTCTCCGATACAAGACCAAGCCGAAGGTGATGGATGCTGCTGCTGTTGACAAGACGAATCTGATGAAAGAAGAAAAGGATGGGCCCTCCAGGGCCATGCTCAGGTCAATCCTGCTCTCGGTACTCCATGTCTAGGACATGTGGGCCTCGAGACATGATCTCCTAGTTATCCCTAGAAATCAGGGATAACATGTTGTATAGGGCCCTTCATGATCCAAGGTAAGCTCGAACCTTCACAATTCAAAGTTGGCTCCATGCAATATAAATGATGGACCTTCGATATGGTTTGCTAGAGCTAATGAATAAGACATAAAGCCATGTCAAATGAAGGCAAGGGGTGACAACTCAAAATGGCGGCTCCATTCCACGTCAAAGTCATGTCTTATGGCACCATACAATATGCTAGTAACTTGAAAGCCCCACCACCCCACAACTTCACCTTACAAGCTTGTGGGCTCTGTTATCACATGATTTGTACTTGTGCAAAGCCTCCAAAAGATACCCATCTATGTAACAATTGGAAGTTTCTACCACTATCACCTAATTAGATACTGCCCTCGTTTTAGTGATGGAAGAAGGTCCAACACAAGGGAGGCTTCCCTGGCGACATCAAGGGATCAAGTAGGAAGATCAACCAAGCCTACAACCCCCTATATTGGTCACCTAGATGTTCGGTCTAGGTCTATGAGAGGTAAGGAAGATAATAAGGTATTTGGTTCACATGTATGACACAATTAACAATCCAAGGCATTGTTATCCCCCATTTCTAGGGATAACTAAGGAGATGATGTCTCGAGGCCCTTAGGTTGCAACGATGGAGTGCTGAGGTATGGATTGACATTTGATGTCCATTGGCAGAGATGAAGACCCGCTTCACCATCATACTTCCCCGGTTCATCATGATAGCATTCACCACATCAACTTGTTTCCAGAAGATGACGGGTCTTGCTCCATGAGGTACAAGTCAGGTATTGTGGTAAGTGTCACTTTAATACTTGAGGCATTTGAGTATGTTGCATTTAAAGCTGATTTTGATTATGGAACGTGTACTTGAAAATTATGCTCTTTGCCTTGTTTCACCTTGGTGGTTGACATTGTGCCCTAGTAAGTGGTCACCCTTGGGGAAAGGTTTGCTACTGGGAGGTCACATGGATGAGTCGTCTCATTGATGAGTCATCGAACCATTTTTGATCATACTTGTCACTTTTCATACTTCATGCTTTTCGTTCCCCCATCTTTTGGGATTTTTAGGTGTACTGACCCAATACGGGATTGTATCTCATTTCATGGGAAGAAGGGGTTGAAGGCCCAAAGCCTGGTAGTTGGCAAAAGCTAAAAGCCAAGTCATAACCTTCTAGATGCTCGCCCAAAGTGGTGTCGAGAACAATGAAAGGTTTCTCTTAAAAGAATTTGAAGACCTCCAAAAGCAAACTCACATTATATAGATGTCCCGCTTATTGAGGTGTGTACACTTATGAGGTGTCCCTTTCTTTCCATGCATATGGAAAAAATTACAGCAGTAAGACAATGCATAACAACCATCAATTTTTTGTAACAATAATATGAAAAAGTACTTAGAAATATAGCAATTGAGCATAAGAATTAAGCTTGCTATTTCAAGTATGTATGGAACAATAAGATCAAACCCTAGTGGCTGTAGAAAACATTTATAACAACAAAAAAAAATATCATTTGTTATCCAAAGTTAGAGTTAGTAGAGTTAGTAAAATCAACATTTATAACAACAAAAAAAAATATCATTTGTTATCCAAAGTTAGAGTTAGTAGAGTTAGTAAAATCACTTGGAGAGACAATGTACTAATTCTATGAGTATTTTCACCGCAAAGAGAACTCTAGACTAGTGTTGTTGACTTTCTAGGGCTATGGAGTCAAGCATGTTACACTTGAAGAAAGACTTAGATAATCATGAAGAATGAGGTTCAAACCCTAAGGTACAAAGCCTTTTGGGCCTTAGGACTAAACCTTCAAGAAAGCGAGTCATAGGGTGCAAAGCCTCTTGGGCCCTAGGGTGCTAGCATTATTTATATAAGGTAAACCCTAGCACTTAGTCCACAAAATGTCGTAAATTCAAGTTACAAGTGGGGTGGACCCCTCAGAATAGCCTCTACAATAACAATAAATGCAAATAATAAATCATAAAACCACATGTGTGGTGACGTCCAGCCTCCTAGGGGTGAAGTAGGGCTTTCCAAGGCCATGTGTCATCATTCCAAGTGTAAGCAAGGTTGGAAAATTGCCATGCCACCTCAAATCATCATGTGATTCCCATGTGGCAAGCAAATCCCAACATCTCCATCAAACCCTAACATGATGTCATCATAAAAAAGGCCCAACATTTAAGGTGTGAATGATGGTGTCCATGGTGGAGGAGGGTGTACATCATCCCAACATGTTGTCCAAGACGAACCAAGTGCAACGCCCTCCATCAAATGGATAGGTAATGTGTGGGTGCACTGTCTATAGTATGGGCTTCCTACTTATAAGTGTGCCATCATGACCATATTTGTCAGAATCAAGTCCATCTGTTCGTTTGATCCATCGTCCAAGGTCCAAAAGATGTGAGAGCCTGTAATTGACTGTGTCAAGCCATCCAATGGCTCAATGATTTGCATCACACGTGCCATATCCTGCAATAAAGGCACAACATCTTGGGTGAAAGCCTACGTACTTCAAAGTACCACTTCAGGTGCATCCAAATCAAAACAAAGATCAAAATCAAGTAAAAGCTAATGTTCATAAGATATATTAGGCCTTAGATCATACATATTAGCTATTACCATAAGCCACATAAATAGTTCACATCAAGTATCCCCTTCAAATTTCACATTATCTCAAGACTTTATATAAGTTGACAAGCTTGCATATGGGAGGACCTTCATTAGACCCTATTAGGTGTGCAAACCAAAACAGTGAAAGAAAAGACCGAAGTAGAGGGATATGTCCCTAGAGAAGCAGGAAAGGAAAGAACCCTTCAAGAGTAAGTGTGATAGTGGTACATATCGGGGTTACTTCATGGCTTATGGTGTCATTTAATCCATTTCTATAACGCCTTTGTGGAGGCTGTGCTAGCTCTAGAGTTACCACTTTTTAAGTGCTACATTTTTCCAACCCCTTAATCTTCCTTTTTATTGCCCTCTTATCATATTTGCAAGTCCCCTTTATAAGGTTTCAAGCTATAACATCACTGCTTTGGGACTGGGGTGAATGCGGAAAGGGTAGAGCTCAAGTATGGATCGAATTTTAAGAGTCCTTTGTGGTTATCTCTTTATTTCCTTGGCGTTATTCTTTCTTTATTATTCTTTTGCTAGCAGCTGAAATCAACCTCTGGGCCTTTAGCCCCTCTTCTCATCAGAGAATGAACCATGACTCATTATCGAAGTTTAGTACACTGCGACATGCTCCAGGATGGTAAGTGTTAAGTATGGTGGGGAAACAAAACGTTACTCTTGTGAGGGCCCTCCAGTGGTACTCGTTTTCCATGGGGGTGACACACGTGACTAGGGTACAGATGCTGGCCACCAAGATGAAACAAGAAAACAAGCATAACTTCTTGAGCTTATGATCCATTATCCATCTTCAACCAATGGTTCCTATTCACATGCCTAGTTTATTAAGTACAACACCTTGTATGAAAAAAGGAACTTTACATACCTCATGGCGACGTTGGCTTACTATCTCCCATACAATGGGTGATTGAATGTAATGAGCTTGGCTGAATTGAAGTAGAAGAGGCAATATGAGGGGGGATGCCACGCTACCATGTGTGGACATGCTGATCATCATCATCAAAATGATCCCTGTCTTCATTGTGGGCCTTGAGACATAGTCTCCTCTAGTTACTGCTAGGTTGGAGGGGTGTAACAGGCTCAAATATAGAAACAGATCCATATCAAGTCAACTCCATACCATATGCTAGATGTTCCCCCCCATTATTTTGTCAATTCGTGGAATGAAGGGTGACTCAATTAATAGATTGGATTCATCCATTTTCCATGCTAAATGTGACCCATAACGTGGCTATGACCCATGACTTCTTTTAAGGTGGCTCGACAATAAAATATATTATCAATGCATCCACGTGTGCCATTATCCAAGGACATGGGTAACACAAGGAGGATATATGAATATGACATGTATGAAAGGGATGGCCCACCTTATATTATAAGTTCCTCTTCATAATTCATGGTCTAGGCATTGTTACTCCCTCTCACCTAGGGGTAACTAGAGGAGATCATGTCCCATGGCCTGTAGTGAAGACAATGATGCCTCTTCCTAACCAACATAGCTCATCACACTCAATCATCAAGGCTCATTGGGAGATGGTGGCCCGACACATCACGAGGTACATTATTCCTTGTTTCATTTAAAGTGTCATATTTAATACATTGGGCATTTGAGTAATGATCATAGGTTGAAGTTGGATCATTGGGCATTTGAGTAATGATGATAGGTTGAAGTTGGATCATGAATCAAGAGCTCAGAAGTTATGCTTTTTGCCTTGTTTCACCTTGGTGTCCATCCTAGGCACCTTGGTGTCCCGTGTTGTCACTCCTGGATAAAAGGGGTACTATTGGTGGTTCTTTAAAATGGGTAGCGCACCATTCCAGATCATACTTACCAGTTATCGACCCTTGATCCTTCCATTATCCCACATATTGGGTAATGTGGTTACATGTACACCAAAAGGCATG